>WBNQ01030009.1:1384-27617 GCA_013401375.1 Spizella passerina | reverse complement strand
AAAAACCTGAATGGACAAAACCACATTTTTAAAGGCAATTTAAAACATTAAAAAATTTAAAATTTTGTGCTCTGTGTTTTGCCTCATGTTTTCAAGTAGCAGCATGGTTACTTACATTTGGATGGTTGGTGAGGTGTCTGACCACGAGCCTTTCTGGATGCTATGAGACATTGAAAATGCCTTGAATCCTAACTTGTATCATCCAGCACTAACATTTCAGAGCTCTGCAGTTTCTTGCAACGGTTCCACATTAAATTGCACTGCAGCCACTGACATTGTTATTCAAGGAGCAGTTCTGGCCAGAGCTGGAGCTTCCTCAGTTTGTTTTTTGTGTCTTTTATCCATAAGTACCCACAGAGGTAGCTCTGGTGTTTTGTGTTATCCAGACTGACTGCTCAGGAGAAGTTTTCTGTTTATAGACTGAAGTTACATTGTGCATATGAGAACAAGGTAAAATTGAATAAATTAGCAAACACAATGGCTGAGGGAGTGATTGTGCAGAAGCCCCTGTCTCCATTTTTGCACATCAGTGAATACATGAGAATACAGAGAGTGGCAGTGCATGTTTTGGACATTTAACATGTAGGACATAACTCACAGACCTTCAGAAAAATATGAAACAAATTCCATCATACAGAAAGCGCCTTTTCAGCTGCCTGTCTGATGTGGTCAGGCCCCCTGGGACATGGGGAGATGTTCACTGCAGAACACATGGACTTCAATGTATTTTACTTTGCAGCTGCTTAGCATCACCTCTCTCTGAGATGCCATTTCTATGGCAGAACCAACCATGTGAGTATTCCTCTTTCACTGCAGTGCAAATCCACTTAAACTAATTTAATTCAGCTTTTCACTGGAGCAAATGAAGTGTCTTTATGTAGTCAGTTCTAACATAGCTCTACACCAAACTCCAATAAGACTTTTAAACTACTGAAAGTCATAACTTTTTAAATCAGTCCATTGAAATTCTGTTCTGGTTACCCAGTCTACAGATGATCACTTCCTGCAGGTCACTGCAGAAGTCTAATACCAGCAAAGGCTAAATGTAGGGAATTTACCTTTTTAGCAATTCCACCTTTATTCTTAGTAATACCTGAGACAGCATTTGGAAGCCACTTTGACTTTCATTTAGGTGGCTTCTAAAGCCATATTATCTTATTTGGCCAGCTCTTTGATTTATTGGTTTGTTTTCAATACTGATTACAGGATGCAGTAGGCCTTGGTGTAAGCATGTGGCAAAGGAGCTGCCTGATTGGGGATACAAGAAACAGGAGTGTTTAGAAAATAAAGAAAACAAATGAAAGGACCAGCATAAAACTGCTATTTTGAGTTGCTGTCAGAAAATAAAATGCAGAACTTCACCTACCATGAAAATTTTATAGAATGAATATTAATGTTATGAAGAAAAGGAGGGTGGATTTGCATTATGTATTTGACTCGTCCCTGAAGTGAAGAGGCTGACACAGGCTTGTAACTGCATTAGCTATAGCCAAATTTTAATGGAAGATGATTGATTGTTGAGCTTTCTGTTAATTAACCTCCTATTCGGCATTTTCCTACAAAACGCCCTTTCAAAATAAGTTTTTAAATTTAACCATCAAAAATACAGTCATGAATTTCACTTACAAAAGATGCCTTGTAATAGCAATCCTGGAAAAAGAAAAGAATGCATAAAAAATAAAATACAACTGGATTTGAGTTCACCAAGGTTTTCATGAAAAGCAAAAATTTAAAATCTAAGCTAGTTCCTAGTTTTTTTAAATCTAAGCTAGTTACTCACCATTTCAAGAAGCCCAGTCCTCAGAAGCTCATAGGAACCTGGACCTTGTAATATAGAGGTAAGCTCTCACAAATCTGTTTTAATAACAGAAAGATAATAAATAAAATGTTTAAAAATTATGCCTGAAAACCTCTCCCCCATCTAATTGCTACCAAACTATTTCATTTGAGCTTTTATTTCTCCCCTTTGTCTTCGATTTAAAATTAAATGCATATTCAATCACAAAATAAAATTTCATTATTGGCTCTGTATGCTTTGCTAACGGGGTTGTGCATTGTGTGTGATTCCTCTGGCATACAAAGCTCAGATTGGCAATATGAATGATTAAAATAATTTGCCCAGGATAAGGAAGGATACTTGTTTCCTAATGCAAAATAGCTTATTTCAAAATCATTCTATTTTTTTTTCAGTTTTGTGTACTATGAAGGGACCTTCTACATACAGTGACACAAAGAAAGGGAGGGATTCTTCTCTAGTCAATACAGTGAAAACAAAACCAGATGTTCTACGTCTAATCAAGTGTCATGCCATCACCCTCCAGCTGCTCCAAAAATAGCACCTTTGAAGCATCTTGTCAGTGACAATCTAATGCAAATTTCAGCATCTTTACTTCACTGTGCAAAACAGATCATGATTCACAGAAAACCAGAAGGAAAACAAGGCTGTTAAAATGATTTACCTGTTTTGGGATGGCACACTGCTCCATTCAGACTGAGATTTAGGGAGGGATTAATCTAAACACTGAAGTCATCCCAACTCTGGAGGACTAAGCCAAATTGTTTCTCTGCACTCCATCAGTGTGTGTCCAGGAAAAGAAATAGACACCCCAGACAGTGATCACCTCATTTTAACACAGCTGTCAGAGGGAGTGTGATGAGTTGCTTCCTAAGGTACCTTTCTCTTTTCACTGACTACAGGAGAAGCACAGACTAGACATCTTATTTTATAAACTAAAATCAGATGAGATTAAACTCAGCAAACTTCATGGGAGGTGCAGAGAGCGGGATCAGGAAAAGATGAACAGAGCACAATGAATGGATAGTTGTTCAATATTTCTTTTTAGACTCACCTCTCCATGTCTGCCCTATGCATTATTTACTGCTCTCCATCCAAATGCAGCACTGAATAGAGAATCACTCATTTCCTCATGGGCTTTCCCATAGTACTCTCATTGTAGTGCTCCAGTTCTCCACAAGTATTAATGAATTTATCTTTCTGACACCCTGGTGGGGTTGTTATTTTTCTCTTGCATGTCTTGAGTGAAGACACTGAAAAAAAAGAAAAAAGGTCCTCTAATGCTGTTTCCCCCATGTAACATGACTTTCAACTGGATTTTTCAGAGAACTTGGTAACTACAGGGTTTCATAAAGTCAAACCACAGTTCCTGTTCACTTCTGCTGCAATAATTTGCCATTGGCAATCACCTGGGTACTCTCCAGTTGTTTTAACATGGACACCCAGAGAAAAGTAAGAGGAAAGCAGGGACCCAAATTTTAAGTTCTCTGACATATTCATGACACACTTTCCAAGATTTGCAACCAGATTTGGACATTTTTCACTGTTCAGCTGTTCACTGTTCAGCTTTGACTCATTCCCTGTCTGAATGTTCTTCCTGCATTTCCCCTCCTGGCTGCGAGATCTGTAGATTTTTGGGCTGTGAACAGTTGCACTCAATGATCTCGGAGGCCCTTTCCAACCTTTATGATTCTGTAATTCCATGCTTCATATATCCTCAGACATGAACNAGAAAATAAAGAAAACAAATGAAAGGACCAGCATAAAACTGCTATTTTGAGTTGCTGTCAGAAAATAAAATGCAGAACTTCACCTACCATGAAAATTTTATAGAATGAATATTAATGTTATGAAGAAAAGTAGGGTGGATTTGCATTATGTATTTGACTCGTCCCTGAAGTGAAGAGGCTGACACAGGCTTGTAACTGCATTAGCTATAGCCAAATTTTAATGGAAGATGATTGATTGTTGAGCTTTCTGTTAATTAACCTCCTATTCGGCATTTTCCTACAAAACGCCCTTTCAAAATAAGTTTTTAAATTTAACCATCAAAAATACAGTCATGAATTTCACTTACAAAAGATGCCTTGTAATAGCAATCCTGGAAAAAGAAAAGAATGCATAAAAAATAAAATACAACTGGATTTGAGTTCACCAAGGTTTTCATGAAAAGCAAAAATTTAAAATCTAAGCTAGTTCCTAGTTTTTTTAAATCTAAGCTAGTTACTCACCATTTCAAGAAGCCCAGTCCTCAGAAGCTCATAGGAACCTGGACCTTATAATATAGAGGTAAGCTCTCACAAATCCGTTTTAATAACAGAAAGATAATAAATAAAATGTTTAAAAATTATGCCTGAAAACCTCTCCCCCATCTAATTGCTACCAAACTATTTCATTTGAGCTTTTATTTCTCCCCTTTGTCTTCGATTTAAAATTAAATGCATATTCAATCACAAAATAAAATTTCATTATTGGCTCTGTATGCTTTGCTAACGGGGTTGTGCATTGTGTGTGATTCCTCTGGCATAATACAAAGCTCAGATTGGCAATATGAATGATTAAAATAATTTGCCCAGGATAAGGAAGGATACTTGTTTCCTAATGCAAAATAGCTTATTTCAAAATCATTCTATTTTTTTTTCAGTTTTGTGTACTATGAAGGAACCTCCTACATACAGTGACACAAAGAAAGGGAGGGATTCTTCTCTAGTCAATACAGTGAAAACAAAACCAGATGTTCTACGTCTAATCAAGTGTCATGCCATCACCCTCCAGCTGCTCCAAAAATAGCACCTTTGAAGCATCTTGTCAGTGACAATCTAATGCAAATTTCAGCATCTTTACTTCACTGTGCAAAACAGATCATGATTCACAGAAAACCAGAAGGAAAACAAGGCTGTTAAAATGATTTACCTGTTTTGGGATGGCACACTGCTCCATTCAGACTGAGATTTAGGGAGGGATTAATCTAAACACTGAAGTCATCCCAACTCTGGAGGACTAAGCCAAATTGTTTCTCTGCACTCCATCAGTGTGTGTCCAGGAAAAGAAATAGACACCCCAGACAGTGATCACCTCATTTTAACACAGCTGTCAGAGGGAGTGTGATGAGTTGCTTCCTAAGGTACCTTTCTCTTTTCACTGACTACAGGGGAAGCACAGACTAGACATCTTATTTTATAAACTAAAATCAGATGAGATTAAACTCAGCAAACTTCATGGGAGGTGCAGAGAGCGGGATCAGGAAAAGATGAACAGAGCACAATGAATGGATAGTTGTTCAATATTTCTTTTTAGACTCACCTCTCCATGTCTGCCCTATGCATTATTTACTGCTCTCCATCCAAATGCAGCACTGAATAGAGAATCACTCATTTCCTCATGGGCTTTCCCATAGTACTCTCATTGTAGTGCTCCAGTTCTCCACAAGTATTAATGAATTTATCTTTCTGACACCCTGGTGGGGTTGTTATTTTTCTCTTGCATGTCTTGAGTGAAGACACTGAAAAAAAAGAAAAAAGGTCCTCTAATGCTGTTTCCCCCATGTAACATGACTTTCAACTGGATTTTTCAGAGAACTTGGTAACTACAGGGTTTCATAAAGTCAAACCACAGTTCCTGTTCACTTCTGCTGCAATAATTTGCCATTGGCAATCACCTGGGTACTCTCCAGTTGTTTTAACATGGACACCCAGAGAAAAGTAAGAGGAAAGCAGGGACCCAAATTTTAAGTTCTCTGACATATTCATGACACACTTTCCAAGATTTGCAACCAGATTTGGACATTTTTCACTGTTCAGCTGTTCACTGTTCAGCTTTGACTCATTCCCTGTCTGAATGTTCTTCCTGCATTTCCCCTCCTGGCTGCGAGATGTGTAGATTTTTGGGCTGTGAACAGTTGCACTCAATGATCTCGGAGGCCCTTTCCAACCTTTATGATTCTGTAATTCCATGCTTCATATATCCTCAGACATGAACAGTCACAACCCCAGCCACATCACAGGCCCCATGCCAATGTGAGCAGGCCCTGTGCCTGGGCAGAGCAGAGGGGGTGTGCTGGGCTGGGGACAGAAAGGGCCATCAACAAGTTCAATAAAAGTGCCCATAAATTGAATGTGAGCACTGGACCCCCAACCATGGACATTTCTGGCTCTTCTTTCTCTGAAAGAAGCTCCCAGGTGAACAGGGGTAATTATCTCTTGGACGTCCAGGCCATGGCAGGGATGGCAGGACAATGCGCACCATGGAGCGGATACCCTTCCTGCTGGAGGAGCTGTGCCTGGCACTGTGGGAACAGCATCTCAGGGCCACTTGGTTTCAGCAGCAGGAGCTGGTCCTTGATCCTTTTATTTAGCACAAACACTCCTCCAGGGCTGTGCAGAGAGGGCCACAAGACAGAACAACCTGCAGAAGGGTGTGACTGTCCTCTCCCCACAGCTCCATGGTGTCGGCCTGGGATATGTGCACTGCAGAGTACAATGACATTTCGTGAAAACACTGGCAGTAGTGTTGTGGCTGACATTGGCTAGAGGCACAAGAACAGCAGAGTTTGCAGGAGGAAATTCCATTTTTTATTAATTGTGGAATAATGAAAAATACATTTTTAATCACCTGGCTCTAAATCATGCTTGTGTTTCAAAACCAGGGTGGGGTTCTTTTGGTGTTAAACAGCCCTAACCCCTGAAAAATAATGAAAGAAAGCCTTTTTTGTTTATGAAAGGATTCCTGCCAGAAAAATGTTTTTGCCAGTGCTGTGATCTATCCAACTGTGTGGCAGGGGTACACCAACTGGATATGCTAAAGAGTAAGCTTTATTATTTCAGTGAATTTCAATTACTCTATCAAAATAAAACAGACTGTTCCTCTTATGAAAAAAAATGTTACAGGAAGAACTTAGAATGAAAATCATCAATACCATAGTCTGATTTTAATTTAATCAAAGTTAAACCATGATAAGCACAAATAGTAAATTAAGATAAGAACAAATATGTTTATAAAATCAGCATAAGTCTTGGCTTGTAACTTGATATAAAAATAAGATGTGAATAGGATATTTAGTATTGCCAAGCTACTAGATTTCCAAAGTTGAATATGGGATTAATTAGAGTCCAATAATCTTAATTTTCTGTCTGACCAAACAGAAAGAAATTTTACTTTTTCAACCTCATTGATAATTTTTACCATTAACATTTCTTAGTTCACAGAAAACACTCATGTATTGGTACATTCCTGCTTTAACAGGAATAGTTTCTGTAAGAAACTGTGCAAAATATAGATTTGACATTGCACTGCTTCTGTCTTCCCAAGCCCTTCTTTATCTTTGCGTCCATTAGCTGACTGTTTGCAATATGGATTTATTTCAGTCTGCTTCTTACACCATCAAGGCCTTTAAATGAAGTTCTGCCCCTGTACATGAAAAGACTTCTTAATTTGCAGTTTCATATTATACAAAGATTAGCAGTAGAAGGTTATTAGCAGTGCAAGGTTATTAAGAGCGTGTATAATGTTATTTGAACGATAGCAGAATCCCATGGAATCCCATTTCAGTATAACTTTATTAGTGACAGAAGTATTTTTCCTAGAAGGACCTGTAATAAATTACTGCAAATCAGTATGCATTTTAATCTCCTTTTCAGCTAGCAGTTCACAATTTTGTGGTCTATTAGAGGCCGTGGTTGCTCAGAGCAAGTGTTGAGAAGTAAATGTAGTTTACCATTGGCAAAGCTAATAATAATATCACTATTATTTTAAAGAATTTTCTTTCTGGTTTACTTAAAATCATTTCAGATATGTTTGGAAATGTTTGAGTTTAAGCCTAGCATTCAGTATGCTAATTTCCTAAACTCTGATGAGGTCCAGATCCTGTAATGTCTCACTTGACCGTACTCCAGGAGGGAGAAGAGGGGAAGCACAGAAGTTAGATCAATAATTCGGTTTGTAAGGTGGTAGAGGTGATAATTTCTGGCTCTAAATGGGGCTTACAGTTAGGCACTCAGATTTGTTCCCAGTCCTCAGCAGAATGTCTTTGCCCCCGAGCTCAGCTGGTATCAGGGGTAGCTCAGGAGTGTTTTCCCTGCCTTGCCACAGGCACCCAACAGGGACAGCAACCCGAGCTGTGCCTGGCAAACCCTTTCAAGATTGCTCACAGCGCCTGCCCTGATGGTTCCACCTCCAAACCACATGGCAGGTGTGGACATCTTAAACTGCCTTGACTGTTTATAAAGTAATCATAAAGGTCTAAGCTCTAATCAGCACCTAAGCTGAAAACACCATAGACTTAGAAGAGTCTGCTAATGCATGAAGAGCATACACCTACACATACCAAGAAAACTCTTCTTGTCCAAGCCAAGGTAATACTTTCCCTGTAAAGTTTCAAAATCTCACAGTTGCTCTCAATTCTCATTCCTGTGAGACTTTCTCATAAATTTCTTGCAAAATCAGCCTAGGTGCACAAAGATGCACTTTATAAACACTTGTTCTAGTTCACTTGTTTTCCACTAGAAAAATAAAATAAGGATTTGCAGTTGAAGGATAGATGTCTTATAATTTTGTAACCAAAATATCCTCAACCCTAGGAGCTTTGTTTTACCAGCACTTTGTTTGTTTAAATTCCCTGCTGCAGTATGTCCTGTGGGATGCTCATATAGATGAGCCCCTGGCTACTATCAGTACTTTTAAATCTTCATATTGTCCAGCCCTACTCAGACAAGGGCTGTAGTGCAGTTCCAGACTTCATTTTCTCTGGTGACTAAACCAATTTAATAAATTTCAGTCCTTTCTCACCCCAGCTATTTGTTCCCTCCTTGTACCACAATCTATCACCTCCTCAGTTGTGCCCGTGTTGCAGGACAATGTGTGTTCAGTGCCATGCTCCAAATTAGATTAGTGAAATAATCTGTGTTGAAAATACCTCTTTTTTCCCTTTCTGGAGCATTTTTCTTAGCTTAGAACATTTTGTTGATCCTACTGAGTAAAATCTTATCAAGCACTCCACTGGCAGAGCAAAGATAAATATCAGTAAGGGAAGGGAAGCAAGCAGCTTGAGAGGAAAATATTGTCAGAAGGAAAAGTGTTTGTGGACCTCCATCCTTAGAGACTGGAGAACCAGGATCACCTGTCTTCTATGATATGGAAACCCTGCAGTGCAAAAAAACCTTGAAAACAAATTTAGTTGTGACTATGAAATCCACAAATATCAAGAGCTCTTAAAGTCTAATAAGTACTTTGGAATTTTTATCCAGAACACAAAGTTGTTATTTGAAAGTTGTTTCCTAATTTTATTGTCTATTCAGCTCTCTGCCTGGGTCCTGAATTTGCAGATTTGTAAGAGCCGACTTTGCAGTTCCCATTTGAAAAGGTTTTTTTTCTGATTCAGAAGAAGGTTCTGCACCTTCACCACTCACAACCTTTTTGTTGCATAGCTTCTTTTTAGCCAAGAGTGTGAGGTAAACTGACATGGAACAAAGTCTTGAACACACAGCCTGTGACGTTTGTGAAACACACAGAACTTCTGTGCACAGTGCAAAGAAACAGCCAAAAAGCCCATGGCTGAGATCCCACCAAATAATGGGAACCCTGGAGACACATCTCTCACCTTTAGGCTGCAGTAATGGCTATGTAGGGCATCCCTGCCCCAGCTCAGTGGGGCCAGCAGGGCAGGGCTGTAGGGAGCTGTGCTCTGACAACACCAGGGCAGGAGCTGACAGTCCTGGGGGCTGACATGGGCTCCTGGGCAGGCCAGGGGGAGCCCTGGGTATGGGCAGGGAGGGGAGCTTCTCTGTGCCTTTGGGTCAGGTCAGGGAGTGATGGGGTGAGGGAGGATAATGTCATCCAATAAATCTGCCAGAATGCGTTTGCCATGGGTTAGGTGAGAAATTTCAAGGAAAAATCCTAGCAGATTTCACAGTTTGCTGAATGCAATTTGTTGCAATATTGATCTAGAAATAAAGCACACTCAATGCCTCCAAGCCACTGAAAAGCAATCATAAAATTACTGCAACCAATAAACATACCACAATGGAAACAGAAATGTAAAATAAATTTTTAAGGCCTGGTCTTGCCTCCAGAGAGGAGGGACGATTGCTCTATTGTTATAAAAATCACAGAAAACATTTTGGACAAAAGCTATTGCAAATATATTTTCATTCAATCCTGACTGACCCTGCTTCCTTCCTCCTCCTACTGCATTCCTGATTTTGAAAAGCAGGGTTTGATATGTGGGTCTCTCATTCCTCACCTTTCCCTTTAATCTCATGGGTTTCTTTGGGATGTTAGTCTCCAAGGGGAATGTAAATATTTTGCCTCCTCCTGCCTTATTTTATGAATAGGTAAAGCAGTTAAAAAAATAATGTAGGTAGAGAGCCAACCAGTTGTTTGGGGTTTTTCCCTGCCTTGAAGAAATAGTTTAGAGTTCTTACTGGCAGGTTTTCTGAAGGACAGAAGTGGTTTCATAGCAAGAGAGGGGCAGGTTTCAGAAGGGCAGCACCAGGTGCAGGGCAGGTGAGCCCAGCCCGGCCCCAGTGCCCTTCCCTGCCCAGCCCACCCTGGCTTGGCCACTGTGGGGCCAGGGAGGGTGAGAACAGAGACATCTCTGGCCATGTTACATCAGCTTGTGCCTCTCGGGGTCTCTGCTTGTCAGAGTGACCCCAAGAAATGTTAAAAGTCTCTTTTCCCAGCCCGGCGCTCGCAGAAGGAGTCAGAACTCTTCAGTTCTGTCTCAAGGTTGTTTCTTGTTCCTTATCTATAAAATATTTTCTCCTGTCCAGCTGAGGTCTGCTCAGCAAGACAGTCCGGGCACCCCGCGGTGGTTTTATGTCTTTATACTAAAAACTACGTGTACAATGTTTACAATTACTTTCCAATGCCTATCACCTATGTTAGACAGTGAGCTTCTACTCTAAACCAATCTAAAAGTGCCAACATCACAGCAGAAGATGGAGGCCAAGAAGAAGAAGGAGAAAGGCTGGACACGCCCAGTTCCCTCCATCTTGCCCTCTGAACTCCCATTCTAAAAACTCCAAAATCTACTTTTTCACCCCGTGATAAATTCACTGTCATTCTACTTAATTTGTCATGGCTTGCAGATCTTCATCTAAGGTTGGTAATTTGCTCCATGGGTCATAATCAAACCCACAGGCATCTTGGGCTCTGTGCCAGGGTCTCTGAGCCCCCTGGCAGGGGTCTTGGCTGCTCAGGACAGCCAGAGGGATGTCCTGGGTTCCGACATGTGCCTAACACACGTGTCCACCTACAGACCTTGGAATGGGAGGGCTGTGTCCGGAGAAGCACTGGGATGTGGGAAGGACCTGCTGTACCTGTTACACAGCCACTGGCTTTATTGTGCTTTCTGCTGAGTTTCCTTCTTTTCAGCTCTTTCAGCAAAGAAAACCTGCTCCCACTTTTCTCCATTGTAAACCATACTGTACATTGTTTGGAAACAGTTATGAGAAGTAGCACTTGTTCTAAATATAGGGTTTAACATTTTATTTTTAATTTGAGTGAGAATGGGTCCTTTGCAATTCTCTTACTGCTACTTTTGGACAGTTTATATTTTTTATGTGGCTGGATCACATCAAATAGCTGCAGCATACTATTTCCCCAGTGATAGTTTCTAATTACTGCTTAACTATAAAACTGAATGAGGAATTAGATGAGCATTAGAATGAGAGAGTTCAACAACAACATCCAAAATGAAAAATAAACTCACTGGGGGAAGGGGCGGGGGAGAAGAAAAACAACAGCATGTGCAACCTATTTTATAATTCAGGACAGTCTTGAAGATTGCAGCTATTGCTTCAGCTTGGCAGAACAAAAGGCAGCAAAAGGCAGCTTACCAGAACACCCCATCTTTAGGGTTTGTATGAAGACAAGGTGATTTATTTTGTTGACTTTCTCTACTGAGATTTATGTTCTGATTTGTTTATTTATAATTGTGGTAATGGTTCCACAGGTCTAATGCAAAAAGTCGTTCATTTCCAGGTATCACTTTCAAGCTGTCATTTCACAACGTGCAGTCCCTAACCACTCATCCCTGCCTCCCCACATTGTACCACCTCCACAGTTGTGTCAACACAACTGTTTGTGGAACTGCAATCTAAACTGGATCACTGAACTGATTTGGACTACAAATAACATGTGCTTTGGAGGGGACAGGGCGTGGGAATGAGCAACTGGGAGCAGAAAAGGGCCAGCTGAGATGGAGAGGAGGAAAAAGAACAGGAAACTAGTCTTACCACTGAATCTGAAGTATTGTGAAACTGAATTCATACCCACTCATGGTTTGCCCAGCCATGCTTTTCACCTAGTATTAATCAAATTAGGCATATTGAATTCTTGTTCCCATTACATTTATTACAAACAAGAGGATGAATTCCACGAAGGGTTTATGAACCATCAGTCAAGACTACATCGATGCCATGTACTGTTCCTGCTCTCCCAAACAAGTAGAGCAGTAGTACTCAGGGAGTGAGTTCTAGCCCTGATTTTAATCACTGCCACAGTGATTTGATAGTTCACTCCCCAGCTCTGCACTGGCCTGTCACATCCTGCTTGTTAGGGCAAGTCTTGTATAAGAAGACTAACCTGAAGCAGTGTGGCTGCAGGTCAGAGGGAGCACGTGCACTTCAGGCCAGTTACTCATTCCTATCCCACTTTTGTTATGCAATATCAAGACACCTGACTGCCCTTCCTATGCTTTCAGAAGGCTTCAGCTCAGAATCCAGAAACTGGACTGCCAAAACAAGTTATTCATATTTGAATGAATACTGAAAGTTGGAGAGGGCCTTTTTGCAAGGGCTTGTAGAGATAAGACAAAGGACAGTTGCTTTAAATTGAAGGAGGGTAGAATTAGATTAGATATTAAGAACAACTTCTTCACTGTGAGTGTGGTGAGGCACTGGAACAGGCTGCCCAGAGAAGGTGCAGACCCCCAACCCTGCAAATGCTCAAGGCCAGGCTGGATGGAGCTCTGAGCAACCTGGTCTGGTGGGGGACATCCCTGACCATGGCAGGGTTGTTGGAACTAGATGATTTTTAAAGTCCCTTCCAACCCAAACTATTCTATGATTCCATGAATTTCACACAGAGAAGTGTAAGCAACACAAACATACTTGCAGCCCTTTATATTTTGCTTAAAATAGATCTGGAACTAAAGGAATTCATGGGCTGAATTAGACGCTGATTCCATGAAAGGATGATTCCTTCTTTTAAAAATTACCCAGTGATCACCCAGTGACCTGGAATAATAATTTAATGACATCAGTATGTTAAGCAAACAATTTTACAACCAAACAGTTGAGTGACCTACGTGCAATCCCTTATTTATAGCACAAGTATCAACAGTACATAAAATTGTAATTGAACATACTAGATTATTTCTCATAGGTTGATCAAAGAACTGCTAAAATAATTGCTAATATGTCATCAGCTTGAATAATGATTTTGTCAGATTTAAAACATTATTTCATTATTTCTCATAAAGAACGATTGTATTCCAGTCACCCTATCAATCCACATAAATAAAAACCTAAGAAATTTTCTAACTTGTAGCAATGATACAGTGTAATAATTTGACTTTTGCTCTCAAAATATCCTTGGGACTATGGGTAGAATCAAAGTGTCTCTCTTTAATAGAAAAGGATAAGATCTTATGTTCTCTTGAGAAGAAAATAAGTGCCAGGAAATTGGCATTTCTTACTTTCCAAGTAATTATTATTTGACTAGCCATAGACCCACAAGTAGTTATGGTTTGCAGTCTAGCCTGTTCTGTACTAGGATGGAACTAAATACAATCTAAGTTAAAATATCAGTCATGTTGAATGGAGAAAAAGAAGTCAAGATTTAGGATTTCTCTGACAGTCTGCCTGTGAACACTTCTGATAGTGGATAATGTTTATGGGCAGACACATTCATATGCTCTTAATCCTGCTTAAACAAAGGTTATTTTTTGACAAGGTTATGATTGTCACTGCCATAGACCAATTAGTTCCCCATGTATTATCTTTTGACAAAAGTGTTATGTAATTCCTCATTTCCTCATGTATTTGGGCTCCCAGTGGAAGCATTTGACAGCAAATGACTCTCCAGAAATATTTCATTAAATTTGAACTTACCAGGAGAGCTAAGACAACAGGTTTCATTCTAGCACAGGATGCCACAGTTTGCAATTTTTTCCTCCTGTACTGAGGTACACAAATGTGACTGTCCAACTCCTGCTTCTTTACCCTGTTAATAAAAATCCTCACTTTTCTCATTCCAGTTTCACCCACAGCTAACAAACAGAGAAATAACAAAACCAGAATTTTCAACAGAAAGATCACACTGCAATTTTTTTGCACAGAAGTAATTGCCAAATTCTGATCAGATACAGCCTGTATCCTTTTGGAGGAATGAATCTACACCCTCAGCCTCAAAGAACAGTCACAGAAGGGAATGACAGCATTTGCCTGCCTGCAATGCCTCCACATTTTTATTAGATCTGAACAGTGCTGTCATAATGGAAAAGAAGATCCAGTTCTGTAAGGGTGCTGTGTGAGGAGTTCAAACACTATCATTTAACTGACTCATAGAAGTGGAATAAACAGAGCAGGATGATTTTCCAGATTCTGGAACAGGAAGACCTGCAGTGGCTAGAGTGACAAGTGATTTCTGGGCCATGGTTTCACACTGTAAACAGTTGATCTGCAAAGATTTTTGTTTGCGTTCAAGGTCACAGCGTGGTGCCACAAACAATTTTCCAGCAGTGCTGAGGGTATGTTTTCAGCCTCCTGCCACAGTACAGGGCAGCAGGATAAAAAGGGGAAAAGAGTATCTGAAGACAGTTTTTTCACTGAATACTTTATGCCATGAAAACACATCTTGGATACCTTGTCAGATATTCACATTAGGCAAATCAAAATAATGGAAAACACAAGTTCTTTTAAAAAATTCAGACCTTTAAATAACAGCTCAGAATAAACTGGCAAAGACTAACACATCAAAATTCATTAGTTGCAAAAAAAATTCCTAAAGGAAAAGAAGTAAAAAGATTATTTTTTATGGATTTTGGTCTGTCCTAAGCAAGAAATTGTGTTCTAATCGCCTTTTCTGATGTACAGATATCAGTTTCTACTTGTAGGCATTAAAAACACTGTAGAAAAGTGATGAGTTCCATAAAAAAAAACCAAAGAAATTAAAACCTACAATACACTACTGGCAAGTCTGATCAGAGAGTTTTTAAAGCTGTAACTGCAGTCACTGCAGACAACAGCTGAAGTTACTGCAAAATAAATTAATCGCTGAAACAGATGGCAGAAATTATAGTTCCTTATACGTGGAAAAACAAAGTGAGAATTATTTGTTACCTAGAAGCAAAGTGAGAACTATTTGTTACCTAGAAGCTGTGGATTTAAGCCAGTTTTCCAGTAACTTCATAACTAACAAGATTTATACAAAGCATAGGATATCCTGGTTTCTAAATTTATAACTAGAAAAAAATGGCAGTACTGTCCAAACACATATATTTTACTTCAAAATTTAGCTGCAATGTAATACTACTGGTTTAGATTCAGCTTAAGTTACTTTTAGGAACTCCAGCATACTGAATGGGGAGTACCATAAACCCCATTCCATTATCAGTGAGAAGCTCAACACATTTTTATTAGTTATTAAGAATGGTGCTCTCAGTTTCCCTAGTGTGAGTCATGAAGCCAAGTAGGCAATTATGTTAAGACAGCTTTTGATAAGTATAAAATAAAATAAAATAAAATAAAATAAATCATTTTGGTTACAAAAATCTCAGACCACTTTATGAAATGCTGTTTTTTGCTCCCATCAGCTTCAGCAAGTATTAAGTGTTGTCTGTATCTCAAAAATTAGGGCTTGTTTTGCTAAAAGTTATGTTGACAATATTATAGTCAGATTACTGTGTATTGCTACAATTTATTAAAATTGAATTGCAAGTCACTAATAAGAATCCAGGGGAACAAAAGGAACAAGATGCTCAAGGACAAATTTCCTGTTTAATGTAAATGGGAGGAGTTTCTAGATTTCAAAGACTTCATATTAATCCATATCTGGTAAAGACTTAATTCTTTAAGTACACAGATGCAGACAACACTTTAGTAAATTTATTTTTCTGCTCAGAATCTACATACAGATTCCTGCTCATCTCATCCATTCCCATTCACAACATCTGCATGTTCAGAACCTACCCAGAGTGACAAGATTAGGGAAAGCAAAGTCATAAGTTGTCAAGAATCAGTGACCTGGAACTCTGGGAATGAAATTTTTCTTTCCATGTTTTGGAGCACTTGAGGACTCACCTATTGAGAGTATTTTTCCAGGCTTCAAGCAGGAGTTTGTGAGTTTTCTTTCAGAAAAGCAGCAGTTTGGCCATGGTCCCCTGGCAGCAGGAGCGTGGATACTGCAGAGCACAAAGAAGGCCTCAGAGGCCAAAACTCTGTGCTCACTTCCCCACCACAAGGAATTGCCATCTGAAAGGTGCCAGATCCACAAAACTAGAAATGCAGGCAGACAGAGGGCTAATAGAAACCACCTGGTTTCCCACTGCCTTTTCAAATACATCTAGAAGGAGGTGGTGCCCTTGTGTATCACCAAAGGCTGGTTCCTCACAGTAAATCCTGTAGAAGAATAGCAGCTGCCAGAAACAAAATGAGTTTCATGTCTGAAGAAGTGAAGAATAATGAAAAGGATAGGCTGAACTGTTGAGAAATTATTGTGTTTCAAAGTGTATGTGTTTCAGACATGAGGTCACTTCAGGAGGGTCTCAGGAGTAGGCTAACCAGGTAAGTAACTTCATTGGAGAAGGAGGGAGAGAAAGCTAAAATGACTTGAAATATGTGGTAAGCATTTATAGTTTGTCCTCTCAAACAAGCATCTGGAGAAATAAAAAAGCTAGCAAGAGTCTGAGAGAAGTAACCCCAAACTTTTAGAATCATATCTGTCTAACACTTTAATTTTATTCAGAGACTGCCCTATGCCTTTTATGATGAAGGCTTGTGGCAAGCAGTTTAAATGTTTCCAAGGACCAGATGCAGACAACATCTCAGTCTTTCCTTACAAAATCGGTGAGTGGCATAATTTTACCTACTGTTGATTATCATTTAAAAATACTTTATTTTACAGAGAAGTAATTGGACTACTTTCAATGGTCCTGAAATAAAACTGCAGTGGTGGCTCAAGGTCCTAGTCTTGAATAATGGTTATTGTGATAAAGTCTATCTCTACAAGGAAGTCTAGACATGTCTTCCCAAAACTTGTCCTCTAAACCACCTCCAAGTTTGTAGCTGACATACCAGGATTTTATTTGCTGTCTTTGGAGCTGAGCAGCAATTTTAACACCATTACTTAAATTCTTAATAATTTTAAATAGCACTTCACTAAATTATTCTTTAAGAAATGTCTTAGCTATCCACTAGATGAAACCATCAGAGAAAGCTTTATCTCTCTTCTTCCTTCTTTGCTGAAAACCAACAATTATTAAGAGATAAAGTGAATTGTGATAAGCATTTCCACTTTGTGATATCAAAATTCCTCTTCACATTTGGTAGAAAACCTAATTACTTCTTTGGTCATTATGAGGTAGATTTTAGAAGGGAAAAATGCATATACATTTGAGAAAATGCAAAACAAAATATGCCACTGAAATTCAGTTAAAGGATACCAATGTCACACGCGGAGCTGGTAAGGGACATTTTACATTCTGCATCTGGTCACGTGGCATGTGTCAGCATCTTCCAGATTACCCCCATCACATGAGAGGCATCAGATTCCACCGGCATGGGAGCTACTGTTACAGCAAGCTTAAACCCAGAGTGGTTCTGCTCCCCCATTCATAGCAGTGGTTAAAGTGTTTGTGCCTATCTCAGAAGCTTTTTCTGGCCTAAAGACTCTTGCTGTTTTACAGTGCAGGGTACATTGTGTGCTGTGCTCTGGAATATCTCCTATCTGTACTTCACACACATTGAGACATGAATCATTCCACACTAAGTCAATTACTACATTACAGATTTTCCCTTGTCTATAGATTTCTTTCCATCCATGTTTAAATAGCTAAATCTTTGTCTCTACTTTTATTATATCTAAACCTTGCAGATATTTTGTCTTAGTTCCCATATGTATTTTGTAGTAAACTGAGGTAAAATAATACTAATTTTTAAAAATTCTTTTAGCTTTTCTGAAAATTGATACTCCCTCTCCCCGTTAAAATATCCAGCTATTTAAGAGACTTCTGAGCACATGATCTTGAAAGACTTTTGGCATACAACAACAGCGTTTGAACTCTGAAACAAAATCACCTTACAAAGTCATAAATTATTGAGTATTGGCATTGGTATCACACAGCCTTTTTCTGAAGCTCCAACAAACAGGCCCATCTATCTTTTGAACTCACAGGGTTTTTTTGCTATCTAGTTATCATAATAAATTATACAGAATTTTGGGACAATTGCTGAAGCACGATAAACCACACAATTTGCAAAAAACCCTTATTTCCATGTCATTAATTGAAAAAAGTCAGTGGGCTGCTTTCCAGTGGTACTTACTCTGGACAGAGTGGAAAGACCTCGCATTGAAGTAAAAATATGACTTTAGAAGCAAGACCTTTTCCATACTGACTTTAAAAGATCTGGAAAAGGCAAATATATTACTATGCACATACTTAGGTGTGTATATGTTGCTTTTGTTTTATACCATTTATTTATAAGTGATTTATATATAATTTATATATAATATTATATATTAAATGTCATCATTGATATGACTTGGGGAATTTGTGGACTATAACACAAATACAGACATCCTTGTAAGGCTGATAATGGAATGAATAAGGAACACAAAAATGCTATCTGTGCTTCTGTGTTAGTGATTTACAGCAAAGCACATCAGTGGTGTTCAGAGGAGTTTCCCTGCAGAGGTAACAAAGGTTGAAGAAACACAGAGGGCACCACTCAGGGCCCCTCACAAGAAGGGTGAGCTGAAGGCCCTGCAGCAATCACCTGCCATGCCTGCACTGTGTGTGCCACGGGCCACCAACCTCACTGTCCTCCTGGGCACCTCTGGAAGGCATTTAAATAATAATGCAGTTACCAGGCACTGTGGGTTCACAAAGGGAAAGTTCTGTTTAACTGATTTGATATCTGTCTCTAATAAGCTCACTCATCTAGTGGATGGATGGATGGATGGATGGATGGATGGATGGATGGATGGATGGATGGATGGATGGATGGATGGTGGTGAATGTAGTTTATCTTGATTTTTGTAAGGCCTTTGATACTGTCCTTCACATCATCTTTCTGTACAAGCTGTGCAGCTATGGGATGGGTTCACAGTGGGCAGCATGAGGAGCTGGCTGAAGAGTAGGGCTCAAGGAGTTGCAGGGAATGAGGCCCCATCACACTGCTGGTGACTGGTCACTAGCAGTGACAGCCAGTTGTGTTCAATGTATTTATCAACAATCTGGATTTGGGATTATATGCACTGTTAGCAAGCTTGCTGATGGCACCAAACTGGGAGGTGCTGTTGACTCCCCTGAGGGACAAGAGGACTTACAGGGGATCTAGGTAGACTAGATCACTGGACAATGATAATTAGGATTAAATTAAGGAAGTCTAAATGCTGTATTCTGCAAATAAGATTGGAAATGCCACACAAATGTATGAATTTGAAGAAGACTGGCTGCAGACCAGTCCTGCAGAAAGGGATCTGGTGGTGCTGGTTGACAATGGTTTCAGTGGGAGTCATCAGGGAGCTTAGGCAGTCAGCAGGCAAATCCCATTCTGGGGTGCATCAAACACTGGTGATTATCCCACTGATCTCAGCACTGGTGGAGCCTCATCTGGAGCATATGTGTAGTTCTGAGCTCCACAATTTAAGAAGGATGTGAAGATCCTCGAATGTGTCCAGTGGAGGACAACAAAGATGGGGAAGGGGCTGGAAAGATTGTCCAGTGAAGACTGGATGAGGACTTTGGACAGGATTAGTTTGGAGAAAATGAAGATGACAGGTGACCTCATTGCTCTCCACAGCTTCCTGAGGAGGTGGAGAGGGAGGTGCTGAGCTCTTCTACCTGGATAGGATGTGTGGGAAGGGCTCAAAGCTGCATCAGGTTAGGTTCTGACTAAGTATTAAGAAGCATTTCTTTATCAAGAAGGTGGTCAAACTGTGGAACTGGTTTCCTAGAGTGGGGGTTGAAGCCCCAAGCCTGTCAGTGTCTAAGAGGCATTTGGACAATGCCCTTAATAACAGGGGTTAGTATTTGATCAGACCTGAATTTTTTAGGCAGTTGGACTGCAAGATCGTTTAGGTCCCTTCCAACTGAAACATTCTGTTCTAGTCTATCATATATGCTGTTCTGTTCTGTTGATGCAATGCAGATATACAGTTCTGGAACCACAGTAGATCTCAGCAAGACAAAACTCAGTTCTTCCACTTCACATTGCACTATCTGCTGATAAGATGTATGGCAAGCATTAAAAAGAAAATTACATCAAAAAAAAACCAACTCTGAAACACATGCCCATCATTTGTGTAATAGATTTCAGACATACTTATTTGCCATTCTCACAAAATGCAGCCTCATGATCTGTAAATAGTGTGGACACTCCAGGTTTATTCCCAGAAAACATGTATTTCACAACATCATGTACATATGCATGCAGAAAATAGGCAGAGATTTAATGTATTACGTAGACAAATGTTGCAAATACCTAATCTTTAAGTAAAGGTAGTCTCACGGTGATTTCAGTGGAAGTAAATTCTGTGTACATAGCTCTTAAGCAGTCACTGACAAGCAAATAGTAACCCACCATCCAAAGGAAGAATATGAATTTACACAGCATTTTTCACCAATATGGAATATATTTCTTATATTTCTTGCTTTTATGATCAAGAATTTTATGTCTTAGTTAAAGGGCTATCGTTCACATTTAAATATGGAGGTGCTTTGAAAAACAGCTGGTGAAAAAAATAAATGGCTTATTTTATTTATTTATTTCCTTCAGACAACAGAAGAGAATGCAAAGAAAAGTTTCTGCAACTTATTTTGCACCAGGCTATAACATTTCTGCTGTGCATTCACCCACAAATCCCCTTATTTACATTTTTGTTGGTAAACAAATGAAAGATCACTGAGCTGTGATAGTTTCCAGTTCAAACAAACCAAACCCAAATTTCCGTATGAGATATGTGCGTGGCTTTCATGCAGAGCTTTATCAGCAGGAGTTAACAAGGAGAGCTATGGTTTCCCCATGCAGAGCCAACATTCCTCTCATACCAGCTGAGAGTAATGCCACTGAGGTTACAGACATCTCCTCTGATGTTTCCAGCTTCAATTAGAGATACGGTTGGCAGGCAGCAAAAGCCTAAGCAGTATAAAAGGCCCAGGAACTGATACAGGAGCTTAAATTAATAAAGGGTTTGGTTCCATTGTATTAACCCCTCCTTTTCACAGTGAATTCATGGAGCTCCCTGGTGCTGCAGTGACAGACTTCAGCAGCAAAACTGAGCAGATGCTCTTGGTGTAACATGTGCATCTTCAAGTTTAAAATGAATGACATCATAGCGTAAAAATCAGGAATAGTCACGAGATACAGGCATGGATTTATGTGGGAGCAGTAGGAAGATCATTTTGGCAGTAGGTTGTATCTATAACCCAACCACAAGGTGATAAAGATTAAAGACATTGGTCAATAGCCATTGATGCAAGCCAAATACAGTATTGCTTAGAGAAAATGTACACTTGGAGCACTGACAGCTGAACCCATCCTCAAGGCAGGCTGCATTTAGGGAGCACACCTGTGTACAGCATTATGCCACAACAGTAACTTGGCAAATGTAAATCCCTTTTCCTCTCCATGTCTGCACAGACTTGGAATCAAATATTCTCCCTACAGTGAGCTCTGTGTACATGTTTTGTGTGTTGTTTTAATTTTAGTACTTGGCTGGTAGTAAGTTCACAGCAGTAGTATTATAAACGAAATGAAAAGGCCACCTTCCATCTCAGACAAAAACAAAACAAAAATATCCCAAACAAAGAATATGAATTGAAATAAATTCTGCAGACCATGAAGATGCTATTTATATGCAATTACAAATGACTTGATGATTCAGAAGCCTACTCTCCTTAACTTCAAATAACAGGTGTATTAATATGTCAAAATACTAAGTAGACATTCTAAATCTGTTGTCCTTATTTGAGAATGTTGACAGCAAAATTAGGAAAGAAAACAAAAATTAAGACTTCTGTAACTGTCATGATGTGCGAATGCCAGGAAGGACAGGACCAACTTGAAGTCACTGGATTTCTGAAATAGATAGAAGCTCCATCAAAACATCATAATTTAGATTTTAGAGAGAAAGGGTATTTAGAGAAAAGTATTTCTAGGACAGAGTGTAAGAGATTCTTTCAACCAGTAAGGGCAGTAGTAAGTGAGAAATGTTTTATTAAATTAAGAGTTTCTTCCCTCTTTCCTGTAGGAAGTGGAATCAGTGCCAGATTCCTGTCCCAGTTAATGTCCAATTGTACAAGCAGCAAAATATCAATCAGCACTTTGGATTTCATGTAATGCTTAATGCCCTTTGGCCTCAAAAGAGATGCCAAAGGGGAGTATTTGTCTCTTCATTTTTGGGACAAACTTTGCCCTGTTCCTGCAGTTCTTGTCTCAGGTAAGGCTCCTGGCAGCAGCACAATGTCAGCCATGCTCACCTGAGGGCTGAGAGCAGGGAGGTCAGAACAGCTCCTGTCCTTAGGGGATCAGGTCCCCTTTGCTAACAGGACATGCGTGACAGGTAGAACATTTACCTGGGGGAACAAAAATTTTCTTCCTGTCATATAAACAAAGTACCAGCAGCCAGGTATTAACTTGATATCTGTGAAATACTCAGAGTCAAAGCAAGATTGATAACTTTTTTTTTTTTATTGGGGGAGGAATAAGGCTAGAAAAGGACTGCAGAAAGCTTTTATGCCTTAACTTCTAGCAAATAATTGGCAGCAAATGTCTAACAATTTATATGAGGGAGTAAAAATATTCATTGTGTGTGTCTGTGTGTTGGCTTTGAACACCATGGTCACCCTCCAGCTAAGGAGCTGTTTACATCTGCCAGGCAGCAGCCAGACACCAGCGGGGAGCTGGCAGAGCCCTCTGGGCTCTTTGTGTGAGTCCAGCCAGGGAGCAGAGCCGAGGCTCCAGCTCCAGCTCTCCCCAGCAGCCAGGAGCTCCCTTGGAGAGCTAAAAATCACCTCCCTCCCTCCCTCCCTGCTGAGGTGCTGAGCCCAGGTTCAGGTGGATGCTGCTCCCCACCTGCACAGCCTCCTACATGGCTCCTGTGGTATGGTCTGCTGGGACTCTTTGACAATGTCTGATCGATTTCACTCAAAATTTTCAATGCCTCAAAGTTTCAGCCTGTGATTTTCTAGTTCTGGTATGTTACTGCAGTCCTTATATGCAAAGCAAAATAAAATTATCAGATTATTCTCTCTCACTTCCTTAAATCTCCAAGAAAATTTCTCTTGAGCTCAAATATGCTGTCAAGTGATATTTTTACTGACCTGTTTATTTTATTCAGGTAAGTCCTCTGGAAGCAAGATATGAAAAATCATTTTTAAACTTATTAGGAAATGAGGTGAAGAAAGGGGAGTTACAACTGAGATATTCACAGATTTGTAAGGTTTTTTGTACTTAGAACCACCCTCCAAAAAAAGTTAGATTTCAAGGTTGTCAGAACAAAAATGTAACATTTTAATGAGTTTTTTATATAGTGTTTCCAAACACAGCAGTCAAGAATTAAGAAAAAATTAATGAGGTTGGCTTAAACATCAAATTTTACTTGTGATAAATTTGTAGCTCTTTGTATTTATGTCTATTTTAAAGCATTGGACATTTTTAATAATGATAATGGCTAGGAAACTTCTAATAAAAACTGGAAATGTATAAAGAGAAACAAATTTGTAAAGCTCTGTAAACTGAAGTATTATCTAAAGTTTTGGGATTGTTGAGTAAGTTGAGTACTAGAAATTTCTTTGTGATAAGAGATAATTTGGAGCCCTCATCATCAAAAATGTTGATGTTGGATTTCAAAGTCTAAAGAGTTTCATTTTGAGGGTTGGGAGTTTGCCTATAAAATAATGTAGAGCAGAGTACACTGCAGAAAGTGTTTAAGCTCCAACATGATTAATTAAAAAGTGCTGTGATTTATTTTTGTGACTAGCCTTAGTGATAAATTAGGTCTGGTGCATTTCAGAGCTCAGCACATGCTTTGGAAATGTGGTGAGTGAGAAATTCTCGAGTGCTTCTCGTGGAAGCAGAGAAGTTCATCCTGCTCCTATGGAGTTTCTTATGTTCTAATGGCAGCAGGGAGGAAAACAGAGAAGGTCAAAAGCTCTGTGCCCTGAGGCATTTCTGGGGAGTGAAAACCGTGCTAGGAGTAAGCTCCTTCCAAGTTCCACAGGTTTCTGCACATTCACTTCTGAGAGGAAGTCTTCCAGAGTGCAGGAAAAATAAGTTTAAAACAGAAAATAAAACTCATTGAGCTATCTGAATCTTTCATTAAGTAAGTGGATGAAAGATAATTTTTAAGTAGGTAGTGAATGACATTAGCAAATGGATAGATGGAAGCAGATGAGTGATGAGACAATGAGTAAGTGAGGAAGGAATGACTGGTAGGTGTGATTTGAAAGGGCATAGCCCAGAGCTATCTTACAGCCTTAACAGGACTCTCTAGGAAAAGGAAAAAGGAGCAGGAGAAGCACCTAAGTCGTCTGCATCATCAATTGTTTTCAAATATTTCACTGGGTTTTTTTCTTACTTTTCTTCTTGGTGTTTTGGGTAGCTTGTTTGTTTTGTTTTGTTTTAGTATCAGCATCTTTGATGCAATTATTGCACCAATTAAGCCTCTGGAATTCCAGTCCAGCTAGGACTTACCTACTTGCTTGTGTGGGAACTCATAATCTCTGAATGGAGCTTCTAGATACACACATGGACACCTCCAGCTCCCATAAACTTACAACACAATTTCTAAGGAGGCTCAGGCTTGTGCTTACTGGCCAGTTGAGCTGGGATAGCTGAGGCAGCACTCACAACTATCCCATCCACCTCCCAGCAGTGGCTGAGCAGGACAGTGGTCTGAATTACCTCTGTTTGCAATTGGTCCTACAGCCATAAACAGAAATGGGTAGGCACCAGTGGGGGCATGTGAATGCTAATCATACAGTTATATATCATGCTGGAAATTACAGCACTAGAGGATTGGATGTCAATCCCATTTAAACTTCTTTGTTATTATGGTTGAACTTTGAGCAGTGTGCAGCTGGGACTATGGCCACTTCCCAGCTAAATCTATTTCTAAATGCAAGTCAAAGCCAAGATTCAAATAGTCCTCAGCTGAAGTCAATATACTGAAATCTTAGTAAGTTTCATGCTCGTTTGTGACTGAGAGACTCTTGCATATTACCACAGATGGTAACAACCACTTAAAAATGATTTTAAGTGAGTTTTTAAAATATCCTCTGAAACATAATTCTGTGGGACTGGTAGTGCAAATAATCCATGTTTATCAAACTTTCCCATAGGAAATCCGACTTTAACTTCTGGCATCGTTTACCTGTAGTATTACTTACTTGGGACTGTAAAGAAGTGCATCAGAAAAACATTCAAAAACAGTGTGGCACACTGAAAATGTCCAGTTCTTTCAGTGTTTTCCAAAGTACTGAAAAGTATGTTTTTTGTCTTAGCCTTGTTGTTCTTCTATATTGTTGACAACCTGAAGTAGAGTGTAACCTCATTTATAGCTGTAAAGCTTACACAAAAAGATCTAAAGCACCCAAATGATCCAGAAATTCCACTGTCAAAGGTAACACCTGTCCCTTTTGCATGTAGGTCTACTTTAAGGAGATTTAAGATTTCAGGCCTTCAGAGAATAAGATTTCTGTATAAATGTAGGCAATGAAGCATAATGAATTTTAAAACAGAAGGAGGCTAAAATTTAGTGTGCTGGTTTGACCAGGAAGTGGGAATTCTGGGATGCTGTGGTCAAACCAATGGGTTCTCAGATTTCGATATTGGCACCTGATGTGGCCAGTGGGGTTTGGACACACCTCTGAGAGCACACAGGGGCTAAAAACCAGAGCTTTGCCCCTTCGAGGCTCTCTTTGGAACCTCTGTCGGGAAAGGCTGCGGATCTCTCCCCCTGTCCCAGGTGCTGGCTGGGCGGGGGGAAGGGGAAGGCCTCGCGGCCATGAGGTAGGCCCAGCCCAAAGATGGAAGGGTGGAAGAGACCAAGAGACATCGGGCAGCCATTCCCCCCCAGGAGAGAGAGAGGGAGAGCCAGCGTCTGAATTCGATAGCGGCGCTGGCCCACGAGGAGAAGGGGCGGGGGAGTGCCCGGCCAGGGCAGCGTGGGAGTTCTGGAGCTCTGGGACAGGCAGAGACTGAAATTTTTAACTCT
>WBNQ01030008.1:38492-53185 GCA_013401375.1 Spizella passerina | reverse complement strand
TGGCCACTTGCAGTAAGTGGGGTTGACCCTGTGCTGGGTTGGGTGGGGGACCCAACCCAAAAAAATAACTCTGGGGCATGGTGGGAAATCGTTGTTTTAAAACCAAATCAGCTCCCAGACACGTCCAGCTGCATGGGATGAGCCAGCAGGTGAGGAGGTGACCACATAGTAGCCCTGCTCACTTTCCTCCTCCCAGCTGAGCATCAGGGAAACTTCCTGATGCTCTCTCTTCATTCCAGAGGCAGCCAGGCTGCTTTCCTCCCACGAGGAGATGGGAGAAGCAGGGGAGGAATGACAGATTTGTGAAAGGAGCACTGTGCCTCTGACAGCTTGCAGATGCACAGGAAACAAGGTTGGCAAAAGGCAGCGTTAGGTGTTCCTGCTGCCAGCTAATGGTGTCCAGTCAGGTGGGTTAGCCTAACAGACACACAGTAATGGATTAGCTGTACCAGAGCAAATGCTTTATTGGCAAGTAACCATTTGCAACCTACTGTGCTCTTCCACCCAGAGTTTTCCTGCTTAATCTCCTGACAAACCACTGTCCTAGCACCACCTAGTGTCCTGCCTGGCAATTCAGATGTCCTTAACGTGGGAATTCCAGGCGTTTGTGGCCTAAAGAAAAGAATTAAATTAAAAAAAAAAAAAAGAAAAAAGAAAAAAATCTTGTGTTTTTTAAGCTAATATAGACTCCTACAGCACCTTCAGAAAAGTCTGCAGTTGTACCATCTGAAATAATGCTTTTATTTCCAAATCCTGCCATTACTTAGCATGATTGTCTTCTCTCAAATGTCTGAAATCTCTCTGCATAGAAAAGGGCAACATTCAAGAACCTTTCCTGGCAGGGATGTTGAAATTTTCACTTTCAGAAGGGGTATCTTGGCTGAATGAATGAGGAGCACAGAGGTATTAAGAAGAGATAACTTGAAAGATGTAGGTTCTTCAATGCCAGTGGCAAGGCAAGACAGCGATTAAAATTTTGCTGCTTAAAAGTCCTGGATTATTTCCAAGAGGATGGAGAAATGGAGAGCAGAGTGTGCTGCAAAGAACAGCAAAACGAGACCATGGTGTGCCTGGCAATCCGAGCTGGCATGCAAAGAGGCTGAAATTACTGCAAAGTGTCCCATTTCTCATGAAGTCAGAAGCACAGCAGGAATGTTGGCACTCCCCATTCCAGCCTCCAAGCAGCATGTATCATTGTAACTTATTGCCAAACTCTGGTTTATTAGCACTACAGAGCCAGGAGTGTGTGTTTGTATCCCTTCTGTCACATTGCATCCACGGGTTAAGCCTCACAGTTTGCAAAGTGGAGCAGACTAATTATCATCCATAAGAAATGACTAAAATCTGACAGTCACATGTCTCCTGGGAAGGACAGCCCAGGGGATGTCAACGAGGAAGGGGGGGAAAAAAATCACTTTGGGGAAAACTTTCCCAAGTTTTCAGCAGTTCTGGTGGTGTGTTTTCCCCTGGCATCTCGCAGAAATCCCAGGCTGCAGAATCAATTTTGATGGATGTGTCTCAAGGACTGTGGGGTGTGTGTATCACCACCACCACTGTGTGTGTGTGGCTGTCACGACCGCCACAGGGCATTACCAACACCACTGTGTGTCACCACTACTCCAACACCACTGTGGGTGTGTGACTGTCACCACCAGCACCAGAGTGTGACCATCATCACCACTGTGTGACCATCATCACCACTGTGTGACCATCACCACCACCACTGTGTGAGTACCACCACTACCATCACTGTGTGAGTGTGACCGTCACCACCACCACTGTGTCATCACTACCACTGTGTGCCACCACCACCACTGTGTGTGTCTGTCACCACCACCGTGTGAGTGTCCCCAACACCACTGTGTGCCACCATCACCACTGACTGTGTGTGGCTGTCACCACCACTAGGTAAATGTCACCACCACCACTGTGTGAGTGTGACTGTCACCACCACACCACCAGTGTGTGGCTGTCACCACCACCACTGTGTGAGTGTGACTGTCACCACCACACCACCAGTGTGTGGCTGTCACCACCACCAGTGTGTGGCTGTCACCACCACCAGTGTATGGCTGTCACCACCACTGTGTGTAACTGCCACCACCACTACAATGTTTGTGTGGCTGTCACCACCACCACTGTGTGTCACCACTCTCACTATGGCTTCACCACCACTGTGTGGCTGTCACCACCACCACTGTGGGTGTGTGACTGTCACCACCATCACCAGAGTGTGACTACCACCACCACCACTGTGTAAGTGTCACCATCACCACTGTGTGAGTGTCACCACCACCACCATGTGTGTGTCACCACCACCACTGTGTGTCACCACCCTCACTATGGCTTCACCACCACTGTGTGTGTCACCACTGCTGTGTGTGTGTGTGGCTGTCACCACCACCCCTGTGTGAGTGTCCCCACCATCCCCTGAGTGTCACCACCCCTCTGTGGCTGTCCCCACCCCTGTGTGAATGTGGCTGCCTGCTGTGGCCAGCCCCACAAAGGGTCAGCAGAACCATGGAGAGCCCCACTCTGGCCATGGCCCCTACTCTGGGCACTGCTTCACCTTCTCCAGAGGGCTCTTCCCAATGTCCCCTTTCCTTCCTTGCTGTCCCTTTCCATGCCACAGCTGCAGGAGAGGGGCTGTGCTGCAGGAGACACCAGGGCTGCAGTTTGCCGAAAGCCCTGTGTGAAACCAGGCCTGCTTTTGACACAGATCAGCAGAATAAATTATTAGAGGAAGCAGAACTAACTTCTGAAAGGGCCCTTTTTTGATAACAATAGATTTTGGAGAGGAAGAGAGTCACATGAATGGCGTGTGACAAAGAGAGGAGCTCTCTGACAGGGGTCACCTGAGCCCCCAGCAGCTGCTGAGCACCCCTGTGCTTGCTGATGTGAGCACACTCCACCTGAAGCTTGTCACTCCACTAATGACATGATTGCTAAGATTTTGGGTGGGGATTTGTCCTAACAGATGTTTTCATCACTTACTTTTTTTTTTTTAATTATTCCTGATGCTTTTACCTATCAAATTGCAGACTTCTTCAAAGGAAAAGGAATAGGCAGTTGTCATAACAACAAAGCTCTTCATTACCACAGGAACCTTTGACAGCTTTATTTAAAACATTAAAAAAAATTAAAAGAAGAATCCAACCAATTATTTTTATCAGTCTGATTCATGTTCTTTTTAAACAGATTACAGTGTGTTCTCTAGCAGTTACACTGTGAAGGGAGTATGGCATGAATATTTATGATAATGTAAACTTTGGGAAAAAAAAATTGAAAGTGAGTTTGTTGTCTTTATGAGCTTCCTGTGGCAATAGCTCACCTTGCCTTTTAATTAGAGGATATGATGTGAGATTTAAAGGTGGAATTTTTCTTTTTTCCTCACATATGTAAAGCAAAATACCAAGTTAGTCACCCATGTGTTACAGAAAATTATGTCTTCCATTTTTCAAGCCAGAAAAAGAATTTTAGCATCCTGAAGCTAGAGGAGTGATTTGTTTTTTAAGAGGAGGAAGCCCTTTGCAAAGTTTAGAACAGGCTCCTGTTTTTAATTATCAGTTCCCTGAAGCTGAAAGAGAAGAGAATGAAAAACCAAGTATTACTGTCCCATCTTACAGAAAAGGAAGATGCAGGGAGGTGTTGTCCACAGCCCCTCCACTCCCAAGAAATATCCTGTTTATTGGGAAATGGGCAGGAGAAGCAGGAGGCAGATCTGGGGACAGAGCCCTGCCTGCCCACAGGAACCAGGAGCCAAAGACTCCTTGCATTTCTTCACACAAAAGAGGCAAATAGCTCCAGCTTCTTCCTGTTTAACTTGCACACTCAAATATGAAAGATGCTTTTCTGGATTTCACATTCTAATTCTTAGTCTGAAATAAAGGCTAAATGCCTTTCATCTGTTCAAGTCATTTATAGCACCCTTCGCAAAAGGATTTTTTTACAGCAAAGTGAAGGATAATAGTGGAATTGTTAAACTCCTACCCTTAAAATAAGCCACATTTGTCCTCAGTTTGAACAGTGATGTTTCTTGCTGGGCGTAATCAACAACTTAATTCTCTCCCTAAGCCAAGGAAAGAATGAATATCTGCAGAGACCTATCATTCTGTCTCCCATCCATAAAGGAATATAACAAGCAGCTGTTGCATTTATCTTAAGAAGATGATAACTCTAAATTGCCTCATGTCACAGGCACTTCTCCTGCAGATGTCCCCAATTCCTCCATCAAGAGGATGACCATGAAAAGCAGGGAAAATCCCAAATATATAAGGTCAGACTCCTCTCCCAAAATAATAAATTACTTTACCTCAGGTGTTTTGGGACCCTATTTTCTGCCAGTTTAGGGGCAGAGAGGTTTTTATTTACCTTTAAAAACAGGCTGGCCACATAGAGCAGGACTTGTTTTCTCCCTGGGCAGAGGGGATGGGGTGCTGTGGGTGTTATTTCCTTATTTCCTTATTCCCTTCCTCCTCCACCTACCCACAGGCTGGGTTTGGTGGTTTCCCTGCAAGGGGAAATGTGGCCCTGGCTCTCCCCTTCCACGAGCTGATGTTGGCAGTTATTATTTAATGATGACAACTGCACACATACAAGGCACTGCATTAGGAAACACACACACACACCATCTGCCAGATCCCAGGATTTAGCTGTGGGTGCACAAGAGAGGAGCCTTGTGAGCACTAGCTTTATTCCAGGAGACCATAAATGCAGGTCTCCTTGCACAGCACTGCCGAGGGAGGCAGCCAGGGGAAGAGCATTCCTCCATGATATAGTCATTACTGCTTCAGCAAGATGTTAATTTTTACAATAAATAAGCTTAATCTTTTTTATGCAGATCGTTTTGGAAAATAAACAGGCCATTTTTGTGAGCTACTTAGACCCAGGGCTGGGATGGGATTTGTGGTGAGGTGCTGCATACACCACAAATTGTAAGCAATTTTGAGTTCCTGGGGATCTCCTGCAGTTCATTATTTCTTGTGGGTTTTTAAATAACTTATAAGCACAACCTTTTTGCATGTTTCAGAGCATTTACAAAGCAGAATCATTGCCTGGAGGAGCTCGATTCCTGATTACCAAAGATGACTGCGATCCATGGGCTGAGCTTGTAGTTTTACCACAGCAGCTTTCTCTGATTGCTTCTGGAGAACCTGCATGGAAAACAGGGAGTGGGGAAGCTGCTGTGGGAGAGCCTGACCACTTGACCTGACCACTTTGGAAGCAGAAAATCCCTTGGGCTTCAGTGTGGTCTCCTCTGCTAGCCGTGTTTGTAACTTCAGCAGAGGCCAGCAAACAGCAGGAAACTCAGTTCAGGAGTCTTTAACCACAGACCTCACTTTTAGAAAGAAAGTAATAATGCAGCTTTGGACCCCTGAGGATATCACTATCCTGCCTGCCATGGGCTGTGAATAGCAATGTACAATAGATGTGTGATGCTGATGTGAATTGTTGATTAATGTTTGCTGAAGGAATAATGCAGCTGTTGTCTTGAGGATAACAGAGATGTTGTCTCTCTCATGAAGCATTAGAGAAAGAAATTATATTACAAGCTAGAGTTAGGCATGTAATATCTAACATGACTAAATCTCAAGAGGGGACTGATTTTGCCTTCTGGCCAGCCCTGAGATGAATTCATTTGTATGACAGCCTCTGTTTTGACACTAGATATGATATCATGTCCTGGCCAGAAGGGTTCACAGTTTTGGTGAGATCCTGTGAAGGAGATGAATCATCCCAGCCTGGCTTTCAGAAGACAAATGTGGCAGGTTCAGCTGCTCCTGTTGACCTTGTGGGACATGGCTCAGTTCACTGATCACAGAATGGTTTGGTTTGGGAGAGACCTTAATGTTTATCCAGTTCCAACGCCCCTGCCATGGGCATGGACAACTTTCAACAGATCAGGTTGCTCAAAAGCCCCATCCAGGCTGGCCTTGGACCCTTCCAGGGATGAGGCATCCACAGATTCTGTGGGCAACCTTTGCCAGGGCCTCCCACACACTGCCTTGTGTCTGCCTGGGAGCCTGGGTAAGGCTGTGCAGCCTGAGCCTTCATTCCTGTCCTGTAAACAAGCTGATTTCATATTGTCAGGAAATCTCATTTTCTCTTTATCTGTGGAAATGATGCTCAGGCACTGTGGAAAAGGGGATCACATAACCAGGTTGGTTTTGGCTGCATGCAGGCACACGTTGTGTCGCTGCATCACAGAGGCATCATCATTTCAGCAGCCACAAGTTTATGTAAAACACTTCCATTCCCTGTGGCAGGAAGGTTTATTAGCACTGTATTCCTCTTCCTGCTATCCACTGAGCCGAGGAGCTGTGTCTCACAATTACAGAAAGGAAAATACAATATCTAGGCTGGCTTTCCTAGTGCAGCCTAAGGGGATTGCTGTGGCTTTCACCCACACCTAACACATCCTCTGCCACTGACACCAGGCAACAGCCTTGATACAACACCAAAATAACAACAAGGGTCATGTTAACAATCCAAACCATGAACAAACTGGCAGCAAACTGAAGCTGACCCTAGGGACACCCCTGAATGAACAATGCTCCCTCCACACCCTTGGACAGAATCACCATGGGGTCTTTAAACTCTTTAAACTGTCAAAGAAACCACTTATTTTAATACAAAATCAAATTCTAGGCAAAACAGCAAGCACAGGAAAACATCAGTAGTTTCATTTGGTAAGGTAGGCAGAGGTGCTTGAGTGCATTTTTTTTCCAAACATGTTTTATAATGTAAATACAACCTGGATGAGAAAGAGAAAAATTGTTTTCATCATGAAAGCAACTGTAATTCCCAATTAAACAACTGCTAATAAATGTTGGTATTGTTCAGTCTCCGTGGAGGCCACCACAAGCATCGCACAGTGTGGAGCCCCCCAAAGCTCTTGTTTGTTTCTAAAGCAATCGGGTCACACCACTCAGTTCCCCCCAATTTATTTAAATCTGTTACTTTATTTCAAGTGCTAATTATCTCTCACAACAAACAGAGCCTTGTCAGCTGCAATTACTGGCATTACAATAGATTATCAACAGAAAAGTGTGTCTTGAAGCAAGAAGTGTTGCCTTGGTTACCAACCCAAAACGCTCCTGGATTGCATCTGTAACCACAATTTCCTGATTATACCTGAAATATTTCATGAGCAAGGCCCCTCTCTTCCTCCTAAATTAGTGCCGGGCATCACCAGCCAAATTTTGCCCTACAGAACCGTGGATTTAAATCACAACAGAGCGAGTTTGGAGCCAATGGCAGCATACCCTAAAGGCAAAAGGAAGGGGTTCCATTCTGCATGAGCAGAGGGGGATGCATTGTAGTTAGAGTTAGCATCATTCCTGTGCCTTCCCAAGCCTTATGCCTGGCTCCTAAATGAGAGCAGGCTCTTGCCCAGCCAAACACAGCAAAGCAGGTGTGTTCCACCAGGCCCTTCTCCTGTGGGCCCTTCTCCCAGCTCTTTCTGTATTCTATCTGTGTAAAATCCGTGCAATGTAAAATAAAGATCACTCCCAAATACCAAATACTCTTGCATGGATTATGTATTTCTTGCTTATGCACCCTCTTTCTCCTCTTTTGCCAGCTCAATTCTCTCCTTGGCTTTTCAGAAGAGCTGCCACCTCCACTCAGAGCTCTTACGGCATTCCCACATCTGTAAGGGCACCGTGCCACCGCTGGTGCTGAGGGTAGGACACACAGGTCTGAGTCCTCTTACAGGGAAAAAAGACATGTCTGGATGTGCTGAGTTTCCTTAAGTGCTGTAACACTGCAAAACCCAATTGGCAAAGTGAGGGTGAGCCCAATTTTCCTCTCTTGGGTTCCTCAGAAGGGCTGGATCAGTGGGACCGCTGGGAAAAATAAATCACTGCTGATGGGAATATCACCTTGGAACCAGTCAAAAGCCACTCTGAGGAGTATGGTTTTATTTCAGCTCTGGAATCACTGTGTAGGAATAAATAAGAGGCTTTGGGGGCATTCTGCAGATCATTGGGGAGCATGCTGCAGAGTCTCATCTTCACTCACGTTTTTCATCCCCTCCATTTGCACAGCAGGAGCACTGATTTGTACTCACAGCAGAACTGGCTTCTGTTTATCCAAACCCAAATATAAATATTTCCATAAAGATAAAATTTTAATGCAGGGCTTTTATGACAAAGGCTGCTATTTGCAGGCTGCCATTAACAAATCCGTGCTGCTGTAGTTTAAGTGGGAAAATTTAGGGCTGATTATAAAATGTTGTAATCAGGTGCGGCTAAGAAGATGGAGACAGAAGGTCCTGTTGGGGATAAAAAAGCAGAGTGAAGGACTAAGGCCAAGCCTAAAAGGGCACAGCCAGTGTCTAGCATGGCAGAGCATTATGAGTTGCATGATAAGGTTCTCCCCCAGAACAGATTTCCATGAGTTAGCCCAGGGAGCCAATGGGAATCAATACAGCTCCTTCACAGATATATTTTGGCTGATTCAAAAATTAACTCATTAATTCTAAATAAATAGGAGTCCAAATAAAAATAGTCTGCTTTAAGAAGAAATAACTAGAGCAAAGGGAAATGGTGAAGCAGCACAGAGAAAAGCCTGGATACAAAAGCAGAGAGGGACAGGTTAGCTCAATATGCTCTTACTAAAATGAGACTCTCCCCACTTTTCCCAAACTTTGGTATGTCGCAGACATCTTTTATGCAAAATCCTTTCCTTAAGGTTTTTCCTCCTGAGAAGCTGAGAGACCTCAGGAACAAAATGCAAACAATGGTTATCTGCTGCTGTGGAATGCAACAGGTGCATCTGTGATTGGTCTCCTGTGGTTGTTATTAAAAACACAGCACAGCTGGCTCAGACAGAGTCCAAGATGAAGCCTTTGTTATAATTTTTTCCTATTCTATTCTTAGCTAGACTTCTGATGAAATCCTTCCTTCTATTCTTTTAGTATAGTTTTAATGTAATATATATCATAAAATAATGAATCAAGCCTTCTGAAACATGGAGTCAGATCCTCTTCTCTTCCCTCATCCAAGAACCCCTGTGACCACCAGCACACTGGTAAAGCCAGGATATTGCACCACACTGCAACACATTGGTATGGGCATTGTTTTTGCTGACAGCCTCTCTGATGCCCTGAGCACATTCTAGGGAAGGAGCAGGAGCTGATTGCAGCCAGGCCCTGGTGTTTGCTGGGCCTGGCAGAGAAGGAGGAGGAGGAGGAGGAGGAGGAGAGCTGACCACGGCTGCTGTGGGCACGAGCAGCTTTCTGAGATTCCTCACTTGTGGCACTTGAGTGGCCTTTAATGCGTTTTGTCTGCATGGAGCCAGCCCTGGAATGTGCCTAAAAGGCTCCCCTGCCAGAGTGCAACAGGTTTTGACAGCCACCAGTGCTCAGAGGAAGAACAAATGTGTGATTCAGACCATTGTTGAGGACTTTGTCCCTGCAAAGAGAGTTGTCACATTGCAAAATTGTGAAGCTGTGTATAATGGGGTGCTGACTGCTCAATGTGTCACTGCCATGCTCTGCTATTATTTAACAATATAACTATGGTTATTTACCAATCTTAGACTGCCAAACCACAGAGGAGCAAAACTGTGTGAAAAAACTTAGCATGGCTAAAGCAAAAATTTGTTCTATCTCAGGCCATGTTATTTTATTTTAAGATTTTATTAAGAAATAAATGTATTGAGCATTGTTTGCCTTAGAGGTGAGTGGCTCTGAAACTCTATTTCTTGAATCCACATAACCATGCTTCAGTAAATTTTGATGTTTTAACAAGAGTTTGGGGTCAGTTTCCTTAGGCAAGCTGACAAAATTATTTCTGATGATTTAGTTAGTATTGGTGGTGTGGTTTTCTGTAATCATATACCATGCAGCTGAAATGAGGTGGGGAAATTAATCTCAGGTACACCTTCAGAGTAGATGGATAAACAAACCCAAAAGGAATTAAAAGAAAAACATAACTTTAGACCGTCCTAGAACTACTTTTGTTTTCTGCATGCAATAAAAGTTTACATGAAGAAGAGTGAGAGTGAGAGGCATTGGAAAAGTTAAAAAAAACACAATTCCAATGGATAGTTAATCTGAAATTGGCACTGTGGCACTGTGCAACACAGAATAGAGGGAGATACTGCATCCCACAGCCTTTGCTGTAAGGAAAAAAAAATTAAAATACAGCCTTTGATTTTTATATTTTTCTCCCTTTCTCTGAATGTCCCCTATTTGTAATGCTTGCTGCTGCCTTCTGACAAGCCCCAAATTCCTCAGCTCCAGGAGCTGTGGGCACATGAGAGCTGACAGATCAGGCCTTGGCTTCCCTTCCCTTCCCTTGGAACATGCTTCCCTCTCAGATGGGGTGCTGCTCCAGAATAGAAATAACTAATGGCACTGGGGCTGCTTGAAAGCCACATGGAGGGAGGAGAGAGATGTTATTCACTTCAGCAGTGCAAATGAAGTGAGAGCTTTCTTTCTACAGGCGTGTGTGGGAAGGGCATCAACAGAGCAATTACATGGTGGGTGGGAAAGGGGATTTTGTCACTTTGGCAGTGCTGGCAGACAGAAATAAACTGCTTCTAGGGGAATAGCAGGGTAAGAACTTGCACATCAAGAGCATAAGCAGAATTAAAATGGGCCCTTAAGGGGATTTATTGAGGGCTGGGGTTTTTTTTGGTTTTTTTTTTAAGTGCCTAAGGCCCCTCCTATTTCATTGTGTGCAAGCCAAGAATCAGGAACAGGGTGAAAAAGTGAGCAAGTTGTATCAAAACTAGTAAGAAACTCTTCTGACTGCAAGAATTTGACTGCAACCCTTATGCAGCTGTTACAGAAGGTGCAGGATGGCAAACTCAGCATGTAGGGCTGGTCAACAAAGCAGAGTGTAAGAAATCCTCTTTCTTTTTCAAATCAAAAATAGAGTCCATTTCCTCTTTAGAATAGAATAGAATGTGGAATGGAAAGGAATGGGAAATGGAATGGAAAGGAAATAGAAAGGAATGGAATGGAATGGAATGTGGACTGGAATGGAAATAGAATAGAATGGAATGGAATGAATGGATAGAATAGAATAGAATAGAATGTGCTGAGTTGAGAGGGACCCCTCAGATCATCAAGTCCAACTCCTGGCCCTGCACAGGACACCCCAAGAACTGCTCTGTGTGCTGGAGCTGCTTGTGTTTGTTTCCTGGTTTCCCTGGAATTCCACATTCCTCATAGGAAGGCACAAGGCAAAGCCTGCTCCAGGTTGAGTGGAATAGGGAAAGGAAGCATTGCTGCTCTGCACCCACAACTGCAAGGTGCTGCTGGCCTTTTCTGGGAAATAATTAAAAAAAAATATTTCTAACACAGGCTACAACAACATTGAACCATTGATAACATACTCAGGTGATGGAGATGCTTTGGTTCCTTTCTCATGTTTTTTTTCTTGCTAAAAGAAAACCTGTAGTGATGTCCACTGTGACCGTGTTCACAGGGGTTCTTGAGTTAGGGAAGAGACAAGGATCTGACTCCATGTTTCAGAAGGCTTGATTTATTATTTGATGAAATATATTACATTAAAACTATACTAAAAGAATAAAAGAGAAGTTTCATCAGAAGGCTAGTCTTAGAAGACTAGAATAGGAAGGAATGATAACAAAGGTTTGTGGCCCAGACTCTCTGTCCAAGCCAGCTGACTGTGATTGGCCATTAATTAGAAACAAGCACATGAGACCAATCACAGATGCACCTGTTGCATTCCACAGCAGCAGATAATCAATGTTTGCATTTTGTTCCTGAGGTCTCTCAGCTTCTCAGGAGGAAAAATCCTAAGGAAAGGATTTTTCATAAAGGATGTCTGCGCCAGTCCACCAGTGCAGATGAACAGACAGCTGTAACGTGATAGTGATGAATAGGAAACAGCAGATTGCTGCAAAAGAAAGATAAGAAATGTGGTGTGTGGAACAGAGAGGGGTCCCCCCTCACATGTAAAACACATACTGCAGTTTTGTGGGATGCCAACAACCAAATGTGAGCCTCTCATTGCTCAGGGGAGCAGCTCACAGAGCCCTTTGGTGCCCCAGTGCTGCCAGCAGCAGGCTGGGCTGCCATGCAGAGCACTGCAGCTGAGACAGAGCAAACCTGCCTTCAGCTAGACAGCCTGCAGATGTCTGAGATGGCAGGTGATTGGTGATGTCACATAGAATTGACAGCTCTTCAGACAAAAGGAAGGAGCTTGACTTAATGAGTGCTATGGGTGGGTGTATAAGCAAAGACTTTTCTAAGAATTATCATTACCTAGGAAAGGCAATTTTCAGCTGAATTGACATTGCAGTAATTAAGGGCCAACGTAGAGAATCTTGGTCATTATAACTATTTAAATTTCCAAATTGCTTAGTTTAGAATTGCTTATGCTTGAAGTGCTACTGACAGCCCCATCACTTTCTATTCTCAGCCAGCTTGATTGGCAAATTGATAAGGTCTGTACCTCACAGCCACAGTTCCACCTTGGTGCCAAAAGTCACTACCTGGAGCAGAACAGCAAGCAGCCACCATGGTCAGAATGAATCCAAGTTTTAACTTCACTCCTTGATAGTGGAAATGCACATCAAAGAGGTCACTGGGTAGCAGATTCTTGAAAACCATGATGAAGGATATCTTCATATTTCAGTTATTTAAATTTACCTTGCCTGTGAATTACCAGCCTAGTTGGAATCCACACTGCTGGACTGCTTCAGAACCTAAGTTTTTTCTGACTTTTTCCTCTGTGTTGCCAGCCTCAGATGGACAATTCTTTTCAAATGGCAAATGTTATTCTGTGGTCATAGGAACTTTCTTCAGAGATGGATAAAAGAAACATCTGGACCGACTGAGGGGATTGCATTATGTCTTGCAGCAACTCTCCTAATTCTGAAAGTGAATCATTATATGTTGTACCTGCCAGTTGCTTTAATTCCCTTGTCATAGCAAAGTCAGAGAGGCTGGGAGACACAAACCATATTTTTATTTTAACAATTTAGAAGACTTTGTGCATTATTCTGCAGGAATGGAGGCACTGGTCTCCTTCAGCTTTGGCATGTTGGCCTCCTTTTCCTTCCCCCCTGTAAAAACACAATGTTGTGCACTTATTGTGCACTTTGTTCTACCAACTTAAAGAGAGAGAAATTGTTTTTTTAGTCCCTCTTCCTCTGTACTGTCACTTTTGATTCACAGTTGCTAAGCGTTGCAAAAGCTCACCAGAGGGACACTCTCATAGTGTGATTTGCAAACTTTGAAATAACACCCACCAGCAGAAGCACCATATGCTACCAAGTTGCACAGTAAACTGACAGCAGTATTTCATTTATAATTTGAATTTCCAAAAATGTCAGCATTTTTCACATCAACAAATGCCTCTCAGCTTGCAGTGCATGACTCTTTCCTCTGAGTGGACATTAAATTGTGCTAATTCTGCTTGAATTTCTCTAGGCTTTATTAATGACAGACACATTAAAATCAAATCTCTTTTATTATGGTGACTTGTCGTATTGAGACAAAATAAATCTGTGAATTTTCTGAATGTGCAGATAAGTCACTGGGCTTAAATGCTCACCCAAATGTGTGTGGAGTTTATGGCATGTGGACTTTAAGGCCCTTTGTAACACTGATAATCCAGTGCACCTTCTTTGATAATCAAATAAAGTAATAAGAAATAGGTTTTTTTAATCAATCAAAGGCAAACTTCACATAAAACACAAGCTGTTCCCTTTGTGGTTAATTTTCATCCAGCTGCACTTAAGTACAACAGAGCCAGCAGAGAAAACTACTTGGCAACACTTCCTAATTAGGGGACGTTAATTACAGCTAAATACTATACAATTTCTATCTTATAAGAGTTCACCTAAATCAATGTTATTATGGTACTAAAGGAATTAATAACGATTTCATACGCAGAGGCTGTTGCCAAACTACCCATTAGTTCAGAGTTTAAAAGGACTTTACAATGAAATCTCTAAATCTGCCTTGCAGAAAGCGCTGGAACGCTCACAGACAATCACACATGGCACTTGCATTGTGCATTAACAACTGTGCCTGATGGCATCCCCTGCTCCTGCTGGAGTGCTGCTGGCAGGGAGGGAAAGGCCCTGCAGGACAAGGCACACGTCCCTGCAGAGCTCTGTCCATCAGTGGAGATCTGTCTGTCCTTGCACAGGCAGGTTTCATGGGGCAGGGGGCAGGCAGAGCCTCTGGAAAACACACAGTGTTGGAGTTCTGGGTGATAAGAATTTCAGACTCTCTGTGCTGACAGACTCTGACTCCCAGGAGAGCACTGCATTTGACCTGAGGCCGTGGAGAAGCTTCCAAAATTGATTGATAGCACTGGGATTATGGGTGTGTACTTGGTTAGAAGTGTGTGATATCACAGGGTGGACAACTTAGAGTTTGGGGTTTTAGAATATAGAAATATATATGAAGCAAGACGGAGGTTTTAGGGCAGAGACTGGTCTTTCTTCTTCACCTTCACCTCCATGGGTTTGGGTGGTATTGTGCAATTGGACAGAAAAGTTCACAGGGCAGACTTCGAGGGATTAGTTATTGGGTTAAGTGTGAAAATAATTTAGATGTCATTTCTTAATTGGATAGTTTAGCCTTAAGAGACCTTGTAGCAAGAGATAGTTGGCCATTTTGTGCCTTGTCAATGAGACTGCAGAACTCAGGCTGTGAGAGTGTAACATTGATAAGAAACAATAAACACCTGAGTCTGAAC
>WBNQ01030008.1:0-38060 GCA_013401375.1 Spizella passerina | reverse complement strand
GCATTATTGCTGCCCTGGGAAACACTTGGCTGTACCCTTCATTATCATGAGGATCTTCTCCCTCAGAGTCCAGCTCCTCTTTTTCCCATTCTGCCCCTTTTGCTCACCATTATGAGGTCTGGTAGGTGCAAAGAGATACCTGAATTTGCTAAATGGCAGAGGGGAGTTGCTTTACGACTTCATTGGTTTATTTCCCAGAAATAGACAGAGAAAGATTTGTGTTGTTGCAGGGAAAAGCTGCTCAATTTGTATGTTTTAGAGTAAATCATGATCAAAGCAAGTTATTGATTTATTAACAGCATGTAATTAACTGGCAATCAGCGAACCATAAATCCAGGGTCAACGTCAGCACCACAACAGATAAACCACAATAAGAGATGCTTTCAAAATGTAAATAAATGCTTGTAATTCAAAAAGAGCCTTCTGCATTCAATCCCCAAAAGGCTCCCACCACATTCACCCTGCATGAGGGTGAAGAGGGACCCCACAAGGCTGCAGATGCAATTTGGGTTCCCTGGACTGTCAGTGCACTGAGGGGGTGTGTGGACACACAGGGAGGGGGCACCCCTTCCCTTTTGGGGCTGGGGATGCCCCCAGAAGGGTGAGAGAGCCCGGCAGGAGTTTAATGCCCAGCACAGGGAAAGCCACGCTCAGCAAACACACGCAGAGTTTCGCAAGGCAGCTCCGGAGCAGCCCGGCTTTGAAGAGCCGGCCTCCAACCAAGTTATAAAAGTTGTTTTGCTGCACTGCCCCAGGATGGGAACATCAAAAAGATCAGGAGATAGATGCAAAATTAACCCTTTCTAAGGAGTCAACAGCGAGAACATGTGGAGGGAAGGTTTGTGGATCAATACAGGGATCCACAATCACTAAGAAAGGCAGGCAGCACTGGGAGATGTATTAGCTTTTACCTGAAATCATTGCCCTGACTTTTTTTTGAAGTTTTGACCCATCTGGGGTCAGTAATGACCACGTGGGGTTGCTAACCCAAACGTATTCCAGCACTGGGTACCTGTGCACAGCACCCAGAAGAACAAGAGGCACCAGAAGAACAAGAGGCAGAAGAACAAGAGGCACAAGGCCAAGCAGGAAAACCATGTCCAGAGCAGAAGCCAGGCAGGAAAGCTGCAGGAAGGTTTGTGTCCATGGCCCAGGGGATCATGGCTTGAGGCAGGATTACCCAACATGCCCAAATTTTGGATATTACAGATATCCCAGCTTTCACTGCCACTGTCACTGCTCTCCTTGAGTAAGCAAGAGAGCACTCTGCCTGCAAACCACAGTGTTTGGCCTTTCACTTTGTAGTGAAAGCACTTTTTGTTTAAGAAAACATATCTGTATCAGCAGGAGAGTTGTATTTTAGAGAAACATTCAGCAATATTTACACCAGCAGAGCACTAACAGATAGTGCTGCATCTTTCACGTATGGAGCAAAGGGCTGACTTGCAACAGACTGCTATTTTGATAAGAATACCTTCTGCTTAGGAACTATTCTTAAGTTTATTTTTCAAGTGTTATTCCAAATCCATGTTATAAAATGTTTATACATGCACTTAGGAACGTGGTTATGGTATAGATGTAAAAGGGGAAAAAAGAAACCACCCCACAACTGGTGTCTTTTCTCATACTTAAAATGTCAGAATGGATTTGCAGCTCTCCCACCCTGGGGCTGTGCAAATCCAGCCCTCACAGCTCAGGGGATGCTGCTAAAGTGCCCAGATGCCCCCCAGCCCCCAGCACACTTCTGTGGTGTCACATCCACAGGGCAGCCCAGGAAATGCAGCAGCAGAGTGGCTCTGTCACCTTAAGGATGTGAAAGGAGATGTTCCCGTGACAATAAAAGCATTCCTAAGTGCACCTCCAATCATAAATCATTTTCAAAATTGCTCCTGGCTTTTTAATTTCTTTCATTTGGAGGATTTATAGCGCTCTGATGTGCCAGAATGTTTATTCCATGGGCTGCCCGTCACGTGGCACCCACTGGCACAGCACCAGGCTCCAGTCCATGTTAATCTAAACCTCTGCAATGATCATCTGCAGCTTCTAATGAATGACTGATAACTCTGGGTGTAACTCTTGCAGTGATTAAAGTTAACATCAGCACAGAGTGCTTCAGTGTTTCAGCCTCTTCTTGACGGCCTCTATTTGCCATTCTCCCTTTTTAGTATTGCCATCACTGAAACAAAAAGCTTCTTGTTTGAAAATTATTTATGGAGTGTTGCAGTGCTTTATAAGATTTTCATACGCCACTCTGTGAGCTGGGATCCTTTTGGATTAGAGTGTACTCTCAATTTCAGTCCACGGATGAGAACGACTTGATTTCCTTTCATAGTTTGCAGCTCCAGAAATGGCCATGAATATGTATTCTGTCTTTTGACACTCCTTTGTGCTGGCTTTTGGGGAAAGCTGTACGAGATCTGAGAAGTTAAAGGCAGAGTGGACCCACAAGACCCATCTGCCTCCCTGTGCAGGCTCGTGCTTTCTGAGCTCTCCTGCATTGGGTTGGGTCTCAGCTGAGGGGCTCCTGCTGCCTCCCTGGTGGGCTGCCAAACAATCTTAGACAATAAAGACTTGTTGGCACTCATCCTAAACTCCCCCTTTGTTATTTTTGCCTGGAGGCCATGATATAAAACCAGCACCTTGTATCAAACCTTGTATTCTCCTCCACTGCTGGAATTCACATTTACCTCCATCGACACTTTTGCATCTGTGATGTGCAAAGAGACCAGCCAAGAACCACAACACATCCCAGCAAGGGCTGTGTGAAAACAGAACCAAACAACCCATCCCTGCCTCAATGAGTTAATTGCTCAGATCAATTAAATTTACAATATATGACAGGAAGTAAGGAATGAACACTGAGGTCTGGAGGGCAAAGCATTTCAAAGTTACAGAAGACTAAACTCCCCATGCCATCGTCTCTCAACCTTTGTAATTGCCACTTTCAGTGACAATGTTGTTTCCTAGTCCACCTGACTGTCCCCCAGCCATTCCCAAAACTAAATTGGTGGGAGATTGATTGTGATCCATTTCCTTTTGGTCCTGGTATTTTTCCTCTCCACATGAGGAATACTCCACATGTTTCTGGCAGGTTCACTTCCACTCTTCTTGGATCACCTCACTCCTGCTCTGTAATTCCCCCCACTCCATTCCTTTCCTTCCACTTCACCTGTTCCCTCTGGCATTTCCTGTTTCCTTTACCCCTCTAACCTGTGCCAGTGCCTTTCTCCCCTCCAGTCTGGCTCTTGCCTGCCAGAATTGCACTCTGGCTTCCTCCATGTGCCACACTGACACCACAAGCAGGATCATTCTCGCCCCTGCCACAGGTTCATGCTCCAAAACACTGGAATTTCATAGATCTCAACTGCTCCAGTTTCTACGTGTGGGCTGAAAACTCCCAGCCCACCCCTTATTTTTATTCAGCTTTATCTTCTGACATCCTTTTTGTGAGAAAGTTCAGCCGAGGAAGACACCTACCTAGAAAATTTCAGTCCAAGCAATTAGCTCACCAGTGCCACAATTGGAGCATAATGGAGAATAAAACGTTTATGACTCCTGTAAGTGGTTGAGGCTCCAACTTCTGCCTGGAATAAGTGCAATTTCTGAGGATGGATTTAAAGCTCTATTTGTGCTTTGCTCATGCACTTCACTCCTGTTCTCTGGAAACATACCCTATTGACCAATTACTCTGTGTTCAAACACACAAGCAGCAATTAACTTACTCATCTGCCTCACCTGTCACACGTGTATTTAAAATTCTCTCTTAGCACCTCAGCATTTCTTAATCTCGTCAGCAAAACCCAAAGCACTGATGTATTCTTAGGCACAGCACTTTTTTTTCCCTGCTCTCTCCGTGTGTTGCACCAGTTTTACACCCCATTGAGTTCAGGAGAGCTATACAGCAGGAAATTAGGCCCAAAGTACATATAGAGGTTTAAATCCCATCCTAAAACACTGTAACACACTGCTCTGAGGCCCTCTAATGGAGACAATGGCAGCCACCATCAGCAAAATTAAATGGAATTAACACTAAACAAAGAAATTTCCACTGGAGGAGGCAGCTCGGGGAACACATGCTCAATGAGGAGTGGATAGATTCTTCTCTGCAGTCAAAGTAACTTTTATTTATGCATTTGTTTGTTTATTCAGAGCAGAAGGTCAAGAGGATTAAAGAAGGAGGGTGGGAAGTGAATGCAATTAGATCAGAGGGAAGAGTGCAGGAGAGACCTCCTGGAAACCTCTGCCTGCACAGCTTTGATGGGGAGATCATTGATCCTGGGGAAATCCCTGCTGTGTCTCCAAGGACAGCCTGTGGGCAGAGGGGATGCAGTCAGTGGCCATGAATACCTGTCCACCCTCTGGAAATGCTGTGTGTGATTTTCCTGCAGTCCAACACACACTCTGAAACAGTGTTGCTGTGTTGCTAACACCCCCCTTCCACCCTGACTGTAAGAGTGGAGCTGCTTGGGGCCACATCTGCTCCTTCCTCCCTGGCAAATCCAAGCCAGCACAATGCCAAGATCCCGCTGCCCATCAGCAGCACTTCTGAGGGATTGTGCACTGGGATCTTACCTGGCTTTGTCAGGGCAAGCTTAAGGAATATTTCAGAAATGACGAAACTGCTTTGCCTTCATTCCGCTGGGAAAACCTTTTCCTTCTGCCTCAGCTGCTTCCTCCTCACCTCCTCATCTTAAGTGTCTCAAACTAATGGGAGTTGTGGGAATTTGCTCAGGGTAATGGTAGAGAAAAGCAAAGATATTTTTCTCCATCACTGTAGGGATATGCTCACACTGCATGCCATCAAGTCATTTGAGTATGTTGGACATCCACCTGTAAGAGCAGCCAGAGATATCTGTCATTTCTGACTCTTCCTGGAAGCTGAGGCATTAGTCACAGAGATGTGCCTTTTGCACTTGAACCTGCATTCCACACTCAGAAATAAAGAAGGAAACCATGTAAAGATTGTTCCCATTTCACTGGCTGACCTGAACAAGCCAAGCAACCCATGCCAGCTCTCCAAGAAATGTAGTGGCCTCCTGTCCACCCTCAGCATGTCTTCAGCTATTTATTCAAAGCTCCTTGAGCTTTAAACAGATGCAGAGCCTTGAGCTTTAAACAGATGCAGAGCAGTTTTTCAGATCAGGAGTTTTTGGGGGCCATTCTGAAGCACATTTAGCAGAAGAGACCTGAGGTGACACTGATTTACAGACTGGCACAGGCATTTTGTGAACATTTCCTGTCTCCAAGGACGGGTGAGGTCTGGGCGGCCACATGGGGAAAAAAATGTGTCTGTGAAGATGTTCCCCACTCTTGCTGTCACCAAACACTGAAATAACCCATTGAAAAGTGCTGCAGAAACTTGAAGTCAGTCCCTGGTGCCTGGATCTATAGTTAGAGGGACATTACTGGGTGATGTGATCCTACCAGCTTGCAAGGTTTATTTCTTTGCAGCATTAGAGGACTTGTCAGCCAAAAAGGGACTGAGGGAGGGAGGGAGGATGGAGAGCATGAAACCACCTGGAAGTGCAGCACTGCAGGTTTAAAGCTCCAGGTCCCAGGGCTCGGCACACACAGCATCTATTTAACATCCCTGCAGCTTCTGGGCTTCAGCCTGAGAATTGCTCCAGCACCACGAAGCACAGAGCCTCCCCTCTGTGCCTGCATTAGGCTTTTCTTAACATTCAGAGGGAAACAACAAAAGTTCTCCTTTTCCTTTACAGCTCTTTCACTTTCTGCCTAATGAAGGTGGAATATAAAATGTTGAAGGAAAAAGCAGCTTTTCCCCTACAGTAGAATTTCTTTTTCAGTTATTTTTAATCTGACATCTGTTTTAACATGCACTCACAGGCTGCATTTATTTTAATTTTTTTCCCTCCCTTGTGTTTTATTATTTACCTCCCGTTCCAAAGAGATCACAAAAGATTACACTTCAGTGAAGCAATAACAGCAGTGGCAATGACCTCCCTTACTTCTCACAACTTTTCTTTATGCCCCTCTGTTCTTCCTTTATCTTCCCATCCCTGCCATCCCAGAGGCCTCGTTACAGCTGCTATCACACAGGGTGGAGGCATCCATGGGGTTTTTTTGGAACTGGACAGACATGTGCTGAGCAGAACACAAAACCCTTTGTGGTGGTGCTCATAGGGGTCTTAGGATGAGGGAAGACATGAGAATCTTGACTCCATGTTTCAGAAGGTTGATTTATTATTTTGTGATATATATTATATTAAAAGAAAATGATATATTAAAACCACACTAAAGAAAGAGAAAGGATTTCATCAGAAGGTTTGAAAAGAATAGAAAGGAATACAATGAATAATAAAATCTTGTGGCTGCTCACAGCTTCGACACAGGTGGCTGTCATTGGTCATCAAGCAAAAACAATTTCACATGCTGGGTAAACAATTCTCCAAATCACATTCCAAAGCAGCAAAACATGGAGAAGCTGAAGCTTCCTGGCTTCTCAGGAGAAAAGATCTTAACAAAAGGATTTTTCAGAAAATATGTCCGTGACAGCCCTTCTTGTTCAGAGCCCTGATCGTCGTTCTTAGCTCTGTTTCAATTCGTGCCTTTAAAGAAGTTCCACCAAGAAATCACTCTCTGGGTCAGCCTGTGCTTTGAAGAAAGCCCCAGACTCTGCAGAAGGCAGCCAGCACTGAGACGTGCCAGCCTTCTGACATGATGCTGGCTGAATGTTTCATTTCCCCTGGAAATGGAGATAACATCCTTAATCATCTTACATGTAATTAAATTAAATCACGGGGCACACGCCTTCCTCACCTCCTCCTAAGGAGCTGCTTGCTCAGGTCTGAGCTTTAGGGTGGAAAAAAGAAGAGTTCTCAGCAGATCAGTAATCAACAGGGAATTTCAGCACTTTGCAGCCCCAGGGCAGCCTGTCAGGCAGGGAGAGAGCAGGGGCTGGCAGGCTCAGAGTGCAGCTCACCCACCCAGCTCCTCCACTTGCTCCCCAATTTGGGACACTGGCAGGGACCCCTAACCCATGGGATTACCAAAAACAGCCTTGGCCCAGGCATAGGGAGGGAACTGGTTGGCTGCTTTGCTCGTTTGCTTGTCTTGTTAACTAGTAAAGATGTGAGAACTTGTGACGGTTCTTGGATGAGGGAAGAGATGAGGATCTGACTCCATGCTTCAAGAAGGCTGATTTATTATTTTATGATATATATTACATTAAAACTATACTAAAATAATAGAAGAAAAGGTTTCATCAGAAGGCTAGCTAACAATAGCAAAGAATGATGACAAANACAAGAACTCCTCTAAGATTTTGAATAAAAGCAGAGCTCATGCTGTTACTGAAATAGCAAAACAGTTTATGAAGCTTTCCCTCATCTTTCTGGGCAAATCATCATTTATCTTAGGGTGTGGTTACTGTGGTGTATTGCACCAGGGGAGCCTGCAAAGGGCCTGTTCAGCTGAGCAAGAGGTGACTGAGAGGAGACCTCATCAATGTCTTTAATATCTGAGGGGAGAGTGTCAGAGGATGATCCAGGCGTGCCCAGCAAGAGGACAAGAGGCAACAGGGAGAAACTGATGCTCTGAAAGTTCTTTATGGACACAAGGAAGAACTTTCCTGTGCAGTGACCAAGCATGGACCAGATGGCCTGGAGAACATGTGGAGTCTCCCTAACTGGGTATATTCCAGACACAATCCTGTGCTGTGTGCTCTGGGATGGCCCTGCTGGAGGTGGGAGCTTGGCCCAGCTATGCTCCCTTCCAACCCAACCCAACCCATTCTGCGATGTCTGAGATTCCTCTTCTCCTTCCACACAGAAAGCAGGGCTTGAAAAAACAAGTGTAGTCATTTCCAGCATGGCTTCCTCAGTTTGTTAACATTGTTTGGGAAGCCCTTTGTTTTCATCTCAGCTAAAGAAGCAATTTTAAATTTATGCTTCCTCAATTCGGTGTTTTCAAACACTCCCTGTGATCTCAGAGATCTGAAACTTTCATGCCTCAGGAAAGCTTTGCTGTATTTTTCTGCACCCATCACCCACTTACTCTTGCTTTTAGGGAGTGCAAGGGCTGCAAATGTTCTTGGTGCTTCTTTCTAAGCCTTTTCACCTCTTAATTTAGGGTGGTTCTGACTTCCTGTGATTTTAATAGTAACAGGCAATCAGTAATTTTACCAATGGTGTCTTTATATAATAAGAACACTCTTCTCTCTGTTACTGACCAGAAGGACAATTTTCTTTCTCTCCTGGGCAGGTTGCGTCTAAATAAAAGCAGTTCCCTCCTTTTACTCCTACCCTACACAATACCTATCATCCAGCTGTGATTTCAGCAAAAGCTCACCAAGATTTGAATAAAACTTGCTGTTGTTGTTCGTGAGGTTTCTTTTGTCCCCAAGAGAGGCAAGGAGCCAAAGTTCCGAGTGAGCAAAATAAAATTAAAAGTAGATCAGATTTTTCTGTCTCAGTGGCATGTGCTATGGTATATAATGTATGTTCCCTGCTTCACAAAGGAAATGAAAAAATGAACTATATGACTGATGAAATAAAGATATCAAAGTATTACTTGCCCCAGCTGATATGTGAACTTCAGATATAATTACTATTTAATATCTTTGTTTCCTACAAACCAGGAGAAAAGCTTACCCTCTCACACAATTCCCTCTTCTAGTAAATAAGCTGATGCAGAATATTTTAGATTTGCAGCTTCTACTTTACTTTCTTCTTGAATTTATTCTCTTCTTCGCGAAGTAACGTGGTCTACAAAACGAAGCTATTTAAAATCCTAAATGAATAAGTGTTATAAAAATAATAAATTAGTATACAAGACTGACTTGCACAAAACATATGTTACTCTCTGAAATATATTTAGACACGAGTGCATAATTGCCTGTTCCATTTCTAATGGCCTGAAGCGCAGAACTAAATGTGAACTTTTCCCAGAGTGTGTGCAGCGATGGAGCACCGCACCCTCCACACTTCCCAGGAGTTGCAGCCTCCACAAACCTCAGCTGAAGAGCACCAGGAAAAAGATGGGGGAGATGGAAGAAAGGGCAGGGAAGGGTTGGGGTGAAGGGCAGCAAGCCTAGGAGCCCACAGTGCGAGCACTCCCGGCTCCTGGGGGTGGCAATGAAGATCCTGACGCGCCGCCTCCATCCTCAGCTCAGAAATTAAGGGAGTCCCTGTCCTTGGCTCTCTCAGTGCTGGCACAAGCCCAGGTTGCTCCTGGCCCTGCCCAGCAGCCCCTCTGAGCTCAGCTCAGCTGATCTCCAGCCCTGCCCCATCCCAGGATGATCCCACACCTGCTCAGGTGGCAGCAGTGGCCCCTTGGATCAACCTGGACCCTTCCTGGTCCTGGTGGCATCCCTGGCTCATGTTCAACCCCTGACTCCCCCAGGGCTGCCAGCAGGGTAATTGCTGGCTGGTACCAGCAGCTTCTGCAGGAGGGGTGAGACACAAGGCTCTGGGTGGTGTTGGTGGCCCACAGATAATGTGAATATAACTTGAATCGCCATGGAGTTAAACAAAGACCAATTGCTCTGAAACACTGAGCCTTCTGCTCATTCCTCAAAAAAGAACAACCTCCAAACCAGAATCATCTTTATTTGAATGTGTTTACAGACTCTGTTGTGTTTTTTTCTTTTTTCACAAAAGATTTCAACAGAAAAAATGTACAAACTACATTCCAGTCCAGCTTCTGTGAAAACAGAGAAGTTTGGAGTTGCACAGTATTTCACATAGGTGTGTTTTAACATTCATGGAGAAGGGAATTGTCTTTCCTCAACTCTTCAGGAGCCTCTCTGCAAACAGAGCTGTCACCCCTGGAGTCACCACCAGCAGCCCATGTGCACACCAAAACTGCTGACAGAATTTCTCCTGGCAACTTCTTCCATCAACACAGCCCCCATGGAGACAGTGAGGCTGTTCTGAGACTCACCTTACACAGTGAGGGGGCAAAGTTGGACCTCCACTCATTTTAGAGTACTACACAGAGTCTTCCACCTACAAACTAAAGCATTTCCAAAAAAATTTAGTTTTTATCGTCACCCTGATTGTCCTAAAGACAAGTGACAACATAAAAAGTGTGGTTTGCAAGTGGCATTACTTCCCACTATGACAGTATGGACATTTATAACACTTAATAACATTTATTGAGCTAAACAGCAGCAAAATCCTGTGTGTGGTGGCTGGGAGGGCACAGCAGAGGAGGGTCAGACTGGCACAAACCTGGGGGGAGCTGACTTCTCATAAGAGGCTCTGTATTTCTGAAAGCTCACAGCTGAATTTTTCCCTCCATGTGCAGGCAGGCACTTAGATTTTTCCTTGATGAAATTAGCAATGAAATCAGAAGGAAAACTCATGGTAAAAATGGGCTATTTTGAGGAAATCATGAAAACAGAGTCACAGCTCAGCCTCACCTTCTGTGTTGAGACCTAAAGCAGAAAAAGACTGAGAGCCTTGGATGAACTATTTCCTGAGAAATTAAGGCCCATTTTTAATCCTGAGCACTTCATATAGGATTTTGCTTTCTGTATATGTTGTTTTTCTTGATTTTTTCCCCCTAATCAGCTTTCCTATCTGTCCAAGGTTTTTTGTAGCACTCTAGTGATTCAGGTGGTACAGCCAGATAAATAACAGAGTTATTATCTTTATAATAAATCTCTTTGTAATAAATGCACCTTGTAGCTTGATTTACAGCAAAATCCTCCTCCTCTCACTTCCATGATGAGACCTACTTAAGTCAGTGAGACTAGTCATGATGATAAGATAATTAAGTTTTTAGTACAACTCTGGTTAGTGAGCAGAATGCAGTTCTGATAAAATGAATCTACCAGCTCCAGTCTGATATTCAAAAGGTGTTGGTGATTTGGGTATTGTTCTTAATGTGCTCTGAAAAAAGCACTTTTTTTTGCATTAAGGCATTAAACCCTGCATAGGATACAATTCAGACCATCTTTTAAATTCATGTATTTCTTTTGGAATGGCAAAGCTGAAGTTCAGCCAGACTAGCAGTGACACCTGCAAACTGACAGTCAACCCCCCTACATTAAAATGGAAAGATTTGCATGAATGTGTTTTAAAATGACAGGAGACAGGAATTGGAGCTTCTAAGCAAGTTAGACTAAAATTTTAAGAGTGAAATACCTAAAAATAGGCCCCTGAATGCATAGTTAGGCACCTATATAGAGACTGCTTGATTTTCAGTTGTTCTGATCACCCAGAGCTCCCATTAACTTCAGGAGCAACTGTGGATACTCAGCTGTTCTAGAAATCAAGCCACTTTTATTCAAGGGCCTAAATATGGATGTCTGTGCCCAAGTTTGGAGGGGAAAATAGAAAAAATAAAAAAGAGCTCTGGTTGCCTTTTTTTTCTTTTTTTTCTTTTTTTTTGCTACAGAAGAGATTTGATAAAAGAGAAATAATAGCCAAGTTTCATTCTTCTTTCCCCTTACAATGCCTGAGACTGAATCAACAGAAGAATTAATAGTGCAACACATCTGTGCCAGAAGATTTTGTCTGAGGTGAATGGAAATCCATTCCAAGATCAGTAGCTCTTAATTAGCAATCTGAAACATTCCATACATATTTCATATTCTGAGAATGCAAAGTGTTACCAGGCCACCTAAATCTTTTTCATAGTATTTCAGTGTTGCCATTAATAAGCTTTCCAGGCTGGTCTGAGGAACTTTGCAAGATTAACTTTGCAAATCTGTATGTATTAACTATTTAACTATTTCAGAAATGCCACTTTTTTCCTGCTTTTGGATCAAGTACAACCAGCAGACTTGAGCATATTTTTAAATACCATGAACTATGAAGAAGGGAGAATTAGGCCTTTAATTCTATCATATGCACTTGGTTGTCAGAAGACTTCTGAATGCTGTTTGCTTAAAGTCCTCTTTTGTAAAAGTAATCCTGAGTTGGTTTTGTGTCTAAGCCATTGCCAGTTCATGCTGAAGTGGATAAGAGCCAGTCACATGATAGAAAATCTGCAAGAAAAAAAGAAAAAAAAAGAAAATTTATGATGGAATTATATATGACTATAAAGCTGCAAGTGTCAAGGAAGTAACAAATTAAAGGCATTCCAGATAAGGATGATAGATATTTGTTTGTGTGTGTGCATAAAATATGATGTAATACCCCTTAATATATTTTTGTTTGTAGAATATGAACTAAGGGCTCTTGCTGCTGTGTTTGGAAGGAAAATGCAAAAAGCAAAGACTCTTGCTGCTCTTAGCTAAGATTTCAAAAAGAGTGGAAGCCAGTGCTTTCCTCTGGCACCTGGTTTTGACTCTTTCAGTATGTTTGTTTTATGGAATATAATGACTGGGACATTTTATCTTCCATGTTTTCAGACAGTACAGAACAGCAAGAGCTTTGGTCATGGCTGGGGCATTTGTGCAATCCCTGGCAGATAAAAGATAAAACCCTTAAGGAATCAGAGCAAATGGTGCAACACAATCACTGTCTGTGCTCCAACACCCAGCAGTGATGGCAGTGGCAAAGAGAAAGCTCATGCTGCTCTGTCATAACCAGGGACATAATTTTAGGTCAAGAGTGAGGCAGAGGGAGCAAGACAATATTATTCTCATTGCAGGAGTGAGCCAGGGGTTTTCAGCAGTCATGAATATTAACCTGACATCTCTAAGCTGTTCTTAGAACATTTCTTAAAACATGTCAGTATTTCAATTGCTAGGAAATGTGAGGAAAGGGAAAAGGCTGGTGGTTTTGTCCTCCCCCAAAGCCCCTATACCTCATGTTTTCCCAGCAGCAGCAACAGGATAATGACTCTCAGATATTTTTCTTGGCTAAAGGTAATATCACCTCCTCTCCTGGGCTTAATGAACATGAAAGTCAGGACAAAAAGCCTTCATGTTTTGGTAGTTCCAATGACACTGCACTGTTCCCAATTACACTGCATCCTTTGGGGCTGATACCCTGTGCCACTGATGTAGATCATGGATAGATAGGTCAGAATCTTTCTTCCCACTGGGAACTTCTTCAACATGTAAAAAATTCTCTGTCAGCAGCACCCATGCATAGGATGAGATGTGACTTTCTCCACAGGATGGAAACACTCCATGAGGAGTTGTGGCACAGTGACACAGGGGTCTGTGAGGCTCAGTCACAGCTGGGAGTGAAGAGCGGAACACTGCCATGTGTGGCATTCACATTCCCTGAACTGAGAGAGACACAATTCTCTCTCTCCCAGGATTTTTCCTGGGGAAGGCAGTGAGAAGCACAAAGAGAAGAAGAGAAAACAATTCTGATCTCTATTCAGTGCTCCTGTTCTTTTGCATCTGTGGAATGTGCTATGGTGATTTGGTTTTCTGTTATGTGTTATGGTGATTTAACCAATCACCAGAGTGATTTGGTTANGGTTTTCTGTTATGTGTTATGGTGTTTTCTGAATGTATTATGGTGATTTAACCAATCACCAGAGTGATTTGGTTAATTGGACACAGGTGAAAGTTGTTTAGAGTGATTAGCCAATCCCTCAAAGCTGTGTCCTGACTGTCTCAGACAATCACAGGTTGTTCTTCAGTATAGTATAGTATATTATCTCTTTAGTATGTAATTTAATATAGTATTAGTGTAATATAGTATAGTTTTAATAAAGCAATTGTTCAGCCTCCTGAATCATGGAGTCAGAGCACATTATTCCCTGGCTGGGGGCTCCTAGCATCAATAGCCATGCTTTTTAAAGGACTCTGTATACACACAAACTGAGCCATTTTTGCCCAAAATTTTACACTGCCAGCATGGCCTAGACCATGGTCAGCTGCCCCAACACCAGAGCCCCAGATGTCTGTAAGGACAGCTCAAACTTGAATAAACACTGAGCTGGAAGTGAACCTGTCATTAATAATGAATTAGAGGGATGTTCCATTTCTGCAGAAGCAGTAAGCCAGCACTTTTAGAACAATTGCTTTTGCTCTTCATGAGTTGTGGAGCTGCCAACAACCAACCTGCTGCTCAATGTCTCCCAGCAAACTACTGGCACCCAGGCGGAAGAGCTCTGGGGTCAGCCACTCCACTCCCAGCTCCTCCTTCACCAGCATGAGCCAGGTAATTGCTTCCTTGGCTGTCCTAATGCCTCCTGCAGGTTTGAATCCAACCTTCAGAGAGAGAGGAAAAAAATAAAAATAAAATTCAATACACGTTTTCATCCATCAGCAACCCTAGAAGAGCAGTCAATGTTTGTAGAGCTGCAGTCTCAAAGTGCCTGTGATGTAACAGCTCTACCTGAGAAGGGCCTGAGTAAGAGCCTGGAGAGAGATGCAGGACTTCAGGCAGCTCTTCAAAATGCAGTTTATTGTATCCAAGAGGTTACAGCAGTCCAGGGTCATGGGTGACAAAGCCTGTGCCTACAGCTGTCAGCTCCAGCTGCAGCCAAGCCTGAAGACCCTCTCAATTCTGGTTACATTGCATTATATACTTTGCTGAGCATCAAGGACCAATCTATACCTTTACTTTTACCTAGAGCCTATCATTACCATATTATGGCTAATACTATCCAATCATATGAGTTAGTATGTTACAGTTTAAGCTCAAAGTTGTTTTTCAGTTTTCTTGCAGTGGGAAATTCTTAGACCTTTTTTCTGCTTGCCACATTGACATGTCTTGTTTGCCTGTGGTATCTTTCTGCTTGGTAAAGACATCTTTTTGTTTGTGGTCAGCTTATCCTTTGCTCTAAGTCATCAAATTTCTTTCCAACTTGACTTAACATTTGTTTCCTTAGTTGCCCAGCAAGACTAGCTCAGCAATCCTCAATTAACACATCTGTTATTCTTCTATATCAAAATTTGCTTCCATCTCTATTCCATTCTCAGGTTCTACATTCAGAGAGCTTTCTGCCAAGCAAACATATCTGTGAAACCTTCTTGTCAAACTTTCATCCCTCCCAACTGCAAACAGCACAAGGTCTGGGCTAGAACTGGGAGCTACCAAGCCTCAGCCATCACTGCCAAAGATAACATTTTCATCCTGAGGGGGCAATACTTCTGACCCCTGTGCACTTCCTCAGGAGCTGGGCTAGAGGTCTAATGGGAGTACTTTGCCTCTAGAACAAGGGATTTAGGCAAGACTGGGATATCTGCATAACCACATAGTGCCCATCTCACCATCACCTACTGCCAATCTAATTCCAAACACAGAACGATAAATATACAACAATAACACAACTCTAAAGATGCTGCATGTGAGGTGGCTGACTCGTGGGCAGCAGTGAGAATGGCTGTGTTTTATGAAAAGCCTGTGCAGCACAGTTACACATGATTTGGCTGTGCATTCAAACCTATCAGAGGTTTAATTTTCACTAAAATTTTCCAAATGGGAGTTAAATTATGTCTGTCTTTATCAAAAACCGAAAGGTCTGTCCCCACCACAGGCTGGGTGTGCTTTCAGTCCCTCAGTGTTGGATGTGGGTCATATCTGAAGGTGAATTGCCATGCAAAGGCACAAACACCAAGTAAAACTTATATTTGAGGTAAGGCATGTCTGGAATCCCATGATGGACCTGCTGTGCACTTGGCGTGCATCCCTAATGCCAGTCCTTTGGTTATGCGCCATTTAAACACAAGACAGAGCTTGCGACACTCAGCTATCAAACCCCTCATCAAAAATGCCAAAATGTTGGCCTGTAGCAGGTACTTAAATTCTTGAAAAGCAAGGGGAATCAGGAAAAATTCTTCCTGTACAAAAAAGAAGTAAATCTGAACAGCACATTGGTTCTTCCTATGTTTCCTTCTGCCTTTACATTCTGCAAGAATTATCATTTTGTTTTTGTATTTAAGCTCCCAAAACCTCACTGCACTGAGGATTTCTTTGTGCCTTATGGACATAATAGTGGAATCAGAAAGTATCTTTTTTAAAAATGTGTTTGGTAATCTTTTTTATATAGTGATTTCAGGACCAACAAACACAGAGTAAATCCTTCTCTCGTGCTGGAGCATTGTGATAATGGCATATTTCCAATAAGATTAAAAGGAACAAAAGCAGGAAAAGCTTGATAAATCCAAGCCACGAAAACTGTGGTTTTGTGGATGGACAAATAGATGTGTGAGTGTATGCATACATCTGTTAATGTTAGACTTCCAAAAAGAATTTAAAGCCCAGCAACTGGAAAAGCATCTTCTAGATAATAAACAAAAACAGTTGGAATGTGCTTTCCCTCAGGAAGAGAAATTCTAATGAAATTTGAATTTAGATTTCTTCCTAGAAATACAACGTCTCTTTGAGATAATCTGTGGCAAAAACAAGTGAAACAGAGTTAATAAGAGAATTAAAACCATCATTCAGAACTCCTTCCCCTTTCAGCAGATTCTGAAAGCTCTTTTCTTTGCAAAAAAGCTGACAAAGACAAGCCTGTCCTCTCCTCCATTTACCAGCTTTCCAAACAGCACATCTGACTGCCATAAAAACGTAAAAAGGAAGGGGGGTTGGAATTTAATTCAAGAGCAGTACAAAGTCCAGCTACCACTTTCCTGCTGTTTCACAGTATTTCATTATTTTGCTTAATAAGTTCATCTCCTCAAGAATTTTCTCTTCACCTTACATTATTAAAAGTAATAAGTTTTTCTGGATTGGGGGTTTTCCCAACAGAAAAACCAATTTATGTATGTCCTTCAATAATGACAGGAAAAGATTATTTCCCATTATATTGCACACTTTTCATATCACCACCACAGCTTATCAGTCAATAAATGTTACTCTGCAACTTGTTCCTTTCCTTGAAGAAGTTTAATTTCTGTATTAACCTGCTTTTCCCAGGCAACGCCTTGCTAGAAAGCATCCCTACAGCAGCAAAATTAGTTTGTTAAAGAAACCATTTAGAAATTTCTTGTCACTGATAATATTGTCTTCAGTTAATAAAAGTACATGAAGTCAGTTTACATCTAATTCACTGGCACACACATGCACACGGACACAAGCACTTACTCTTAATAACACATTTCATACCATGAATGCCTCCTTTGAAAGCAAAAGGTGAATTCAACATTTATATCCAATTATGGGGACAAAGCTGGGCTAATGCAGCTTGTGGCACCCAGCACTGGTGCCCAGGGGAATTGCTGGTCCCAGGGACATCAGTGGATGGTGCTCCCACAAAAACAAGACCATTGGAGCTGCTCCAATTATTGGGTGGCAGACAGAGAGGCAGGAGGGGAAAGGAGGAGTTGGGAAGGATGAAAGTTTGACAAGAAAGTCTCACAGATGTGTGTGCTTGGCAGAAAGATTTTAAAATATAGAATCTGATGAAGGAATAGAGATGGAAGCAAGTTTTGATATAGAAGAAAAGAATTGCTGAGCCAGTCTTACTGGCTAACCAAGGAGACAAAGGGTGTGTTAGTTAGAAGGGGTTTTTATGGCTCAGAGGAAAGGATAAACCCACAGTTGTGTACATTGGACAGACTCAATGGCTCTACACTTGTATAGCTCTGCTGATGTTTTTGGGAGCATGTCAGCCACTATCAGCCCTGTTATTAATGGACATGACCACTTAAATGGTGATAAAAATCAAATCCAGACGCAGCAGGGAAGGCTTTGATTGCATGAGATTTTATGGAATGAAGCCACAGCTCTTCAAGGGAGGAAACACAAAAGTAAGAAAGTAAAAAAAAAAAAAAAAACCAAGTATTAGCAAATCAATCCTATTACATTCTTACTTCTTTGGTTAATTTTTACAGAGAAAATGACACCTACCTTGTAGCCAGTTTGCCAGTAGTACTCCTTAATGGCTCTCATCATGACTATGCCAACAGGAAAGGTCGCGTTTTCCACCTCCTTTCCTGTAGATGTCTTTATGAAATCAGAACCTGAAAGGAAATAAAATGTTTTGTAACAGTTTTAGAACAAGGGTCCCTCTGCACATACAGGTTCACAGCCTCAAAGATGCCCTCCTGCTTCACAGCAATTCTGAAGCATTCCTTTACACATATGTCCCTGTGGTGTATATAAATCAACATTTTAGTATTTCCACAAGGATCTTTGAGAATAGAAATTATTTGCATCAGGTTTTTTTCACTTAACTTTGCATCTACTTGGTCGCATGTCTGACAGTCTGCTATTGTATCTCCTGCAGCTGTTTTTAAGAGAAGGGAAAGATATCTCATATGTGTTTACTAAACCAGCTGTGTAAAACTGTAAACCAAGGGAAAACTCCCCTTTTATGCATTTAGCAATTGTAACATTGCAAGTTACTATACTTAAATCCACAGTCAGATTTAATGCAGCAACAAGGTCAAAACATCTGTGTTCTCTAAAGAACAAGAGTTAGCCTTGGCTTATTTTTTCCTGTTTACTCACTGGTGAATAATATTCTCCACTGCCTGCCTTAATACTTGTGTAACGTTCTTGTGTATTCTTGCTGTTCTGCCTTGGCTTGAAAGAAATCCTGAAGCACAATGTAACAAAAAGCTAAGAAACTAACAAAAAATATAATGTGCCTTGCAAGGCATGATCCAGCATTGACAGAACACAATGACAAAACTTCTTTAATTTCATTAGGACGCACTTCACCCCTAGGAACCTACTTCTTAGAAAAGGTGTACTGTGGGATCATTAATTATCAAAAGTAATTGGGAGAAGAAGAGGGATAATTCAAACATCATGTAGTAGTGCATCATCCACTTAAGTCAATTGGAACTGCATCTGCTTCCACTTCAAATTTGGCTTGGGGTCCGTTTTATGTGAACGATGATGCCTCTACAACATCCCCTGGAGGAGGGAAGGGAAGTTTCAGCACCGGCTCCAAGCAAGGAGTTGCCTTGACTACGTTGTGTGAGCTGCAGCACAGTGCAGGGAGAGCCCCCCTGATGGCACAGCTGATGGGCACACAGCTGGGGGCAAGGCAGCACAAAGCCAGGCATGCTCCTCTGGCTTAAACACAACCAAATGGCACCACCAGCTCTGGGGTTTGTGAGAACACACAGTTTTCTCTGTAGGCTTCCTGACCAGGCACCACGTCAGCCCAAGGTGGTTCAATTGCATCCTCCTGTGACAGCTCCCATTCTGGAGAGAAACAGCAATTTGCAAGAAAGATCCTAACTCCACAGAAAGTGCAACGTGCAAAAGAGGCAATTAATAGCTGATAGGGCTTTGCAGAGAATGGAGCACACAGGAGAGACAATTGACTTGCACATTTCAGAGCTGCTCCCTTCCAGAGAGACACCACGGACATCTGATAGTCACATTAAAACAAGGAGCAGTGCAAGTGTAACTTCAACATCACCAAATTATATTTTTAATTTCCCTTTTGAAATGTAGCACTTAAAGTCCTTCAGTGCAATACTTCTCATTTTTTTCTGCTATAAGGTAAGTCAAAGCTTTTATAAGTCTTATAATTACAAGTCTCTATGGTACAGTTTCATTAAAAACTTTCATTAAACAACAGCTGCCCTTGTATATGGTCCTCTAATCAATTTGGTCAAACAGAATGACTTCTAATCAGCTGTTGATAAAAATAGAAGATGAAATTTTAATTCTAATAGATTAACCACAAACTCAAGATAGTCTTCAAAATCCATCTAGTTCTATTCTCCAGTGGATTTAACGACTATTCAGCAACTCATTACTAAATAGAACAAGATGAACATTTTCCAGTTCATTAAAGAAATGTACTATGTATTTTTGCATTGTCCTCATGATTCGTTACAGGGAGTCTTAATTACAAGATAATGGATAATGGTTATTAAATGCAGACTCCAGTAATGAAGCTCTATTCATTTGCGAGCCTCAGAGACTGCAAAGAGGGGAAAATAAAATTACTAGCTTCAAAAGATTAACGGATCAAATTATTATTCAATTTTGAAAATCTCATTCAGACTTCATAGAAACAAGAAGAGATTAAAAACTAGTATTAGTACAAAAGTTGTGCATTTATATATTTATTTTTAAATAATATCTTAAGGCTATTATGAGAATAATCAGCTTTAGATGTGATTATTAGACAAACATACAGCCAATTAAGTAGCATCCTCTAACAATGAAAACAATACATTTTTATTTGCTGAACAAATTCTTTTTATGGCACAAGAGCTTGCCAGCAGGACTGCAGGCAGCCTCTTGCACAAGACAGAGGACCCACACTAGCACAGAGAGCCACAATGGAAGGTGCTGTTAGTGTTTGAATTTCAGCAATGAAAAGGGGCATTTAAAAAATCAAGTGCCTACACAAAAGGCACCTCATTAAGCAAACTTTATGCCAACCTTGTGATAATAAGGGAGTTTCATTCAGTCTATTTCTTATTCAAGTTTCCAAAAACTTGAATAAGAAATAGTTTAAGGAATTTAAACAAGTTTAAGGAATTAAGTTCGAAGGAGTTTCACCTGAAAATTTAGGTGATGATTTAGAAACCTGAGTTTTATCACCCATCTTCTCATCTTCCTGTGAATGGATACACTCAAAAAAATCAAGGCTAAGGCTAAAATACACACTGAATGGCTTTCCACTTCCTTAGAGTAGATTTCGTGATTCAATGAAGCATTAAATCCCAGATTTTACAAAATCAGTTATTCAGAGTGGATTTCTAGGCCTGGAAAAGACCACACTTTCTACTTTTATTTTCCAGTGTGATGCCACAAGAGTACATTTCCTTCCAAGGCAGCAAGTCATGTGAGACTCACTGAAGCAGGGAGATGGGATGAGCTCAGCTGGGTAGAACATGGTGCAGAAACACCAAGGTTGTGGGTTCCACACAAACAGGCCATTCACTTCAGGGAAAATTCATTCTATTTCTTCTGTTCTAGATACACAGCCCTGTTTATGGTCTCCCAAAAGGTCAGCAAGGCTTCCAGAGCTGGCTTGGCCTGTGGCTATCCTGTGCATCTACAGAGATTTCCAGCCCACTGAAGCAGAGCATGAGAAGTGGAGAATCAGATTCAGATGACAGCATCCAGGAAACACACTCTGATTCCATAATTAAGCAATAAGGAATAATAAGCAGTATAGCAATTGTGGAGTAATCACAACCTTTTGGTTGTGAAGTGTTTCAAATGCCCTTGGGGAATGATTATCTCCTGATACCTACAGACTCTGTGCTGCTGCCTTAGTCTTAATAAAGAACAAAGATGTGGCTGGCAGTTTGAAACAATAGTTTAGAGAGAGATGCTTGCAGAGGGACAATTATGCCCTGCTACTCTGTAAGTATTTGCAATGAGCACAAATACATCTTCATTGCTGCAACTGAGTCATAACAATATGCAGTGGCGCAGGGAGAACACAAATCCTTCCAGGACTTCCAGGACTGGTGGCAAAAAGTGGCATTCTGCAAACCCACCTGCTGTTTTCTGCTGACAAGGCAGCAATGACAAAATAGTACCCTATCAAATGTGGATGAATTCCCATTAGCAAGCCATCTTTCTATTTTATGAGCACCCAAACTAAGGGTCTCTAGATTCACACACAAATTAGCCTTACTAGGGGTGACCAGGTTAACAACCCTCTGAAAATAAGAGGCAGGGCAAGATATAAAAGGCTAATGTAGCAGCTAATTCTTGTCAGTTGAGTCATCCTTAATTGTCCCACTTACATGTCCTCATCCTTAATAGTCCCACTTACACATCTTTATCCTGCTCCAGCAAAAAGATAAAATACATTCCCCCTTAGTTTAACTTTGCCATGCAGGAGAAGAGAACACAAAGCTGTGACAACTCACTCTAGCAGCAGCTCAGCAGGTAGATTTAGCTCCATGACACGAGGCTACACTGCCAGACCACTTGGTTAGGTGCCAATGCATCTTTTCACATGCCTGTGCCTCAGCTGCCATTGAAAAATGCTGGTTTATAACTTGGTCTGTTGAGAACTGCCTGTTTTTTGCAACTCTTTTTGAAAAAGTGCCTGCATGGAGGAGAAAAAAGTAAAAATCCCATTATAGGGGTCCATGTTTAGTATCTGTTTACAAGGAGAACAATCTTCTGAAAAGCCATTCTATCATCCCAGCCTGGTTTCTAAGACTCAGAATGGATGCTCCCTTTCTTGAACAGCACCTCCAGTCACAGGGGCTCTGCAGGCCAAACGATGTCCTCAGGAACACTTACACATGCACACAAAGGGACAAATTATCAAGTCCATACTTGTGCAAAATTCCCTGCAGATGATGTCTGAAAGAATTCAGCCTTGCTGAATTATGCATGGCTTGCTAATGCACTGTTGCAGCCTCCACCACAGGTCTCCACAGAATACCATTATTAATTAGTATTAGTTTCTTGTGTGTCCATTTAAAATGTTTCTTTAGAAGGTTCAGCAGGAAGAGCCATGGCACCTTCTGTTGCCCAGCTGCACAGCATAGGCACTTGCTATTTTCAGAGCATTCCTTCCAATCCAATCCAATCCAATCCAATCCAATCCAATCCAATCCAATCCAATCCAATCCCTGTGTGGCATGGAGCAAGAGGAGATAAATAATTGACACGTGCTACAGGAACCGAGGACAGATGGAATCCCTGTCAGGGCTGGGAGATGCCAGGGGGCAGGAGTTCAGGAATTCTGTGCTGCTGGAACAGCCATTTCTCTTCCTCTCCAAAGAGGAAGCAGCAGGAGTGACTTGTTATGGGACAACAAGGAAGTTTAAGGAATTCCTGTATTGTTATCTGCTTGTTAAATCTCGTGTTTATTTACCACAATCCCATTTTTTCTTTTTTAAAAGGGTTTGCCACATGCTGCACTCAGATATGACCTACATTAACCTTATTTCTTTTTGCAGATGGCACTACTGGAACTGCTGAAGCAGTTTGCCTAATGACACATGACAAGCCAAAGGCAGAAAGAAATAAATCAAGGAATAAATCAAGGAATCCCAACAACTGCTCCTAAACTTATTATCACTGGGAAAAACCAAACCTTTCTCTCAGCTTACCCACTTGCAGTGCTGATTTCCCCTACAAGCCATTCTGTGGGGTATTTTTTGCCGCTCAAAATACAAGAGACATCAGTAGAAACCTTCCTCTCTAGCACGGTGCACTCAGGGCAGGGGGCCGTGCTGGTGGCACAGCTCTGGCCCCAAATTCCCAAAATCCATCCACTCCTCCAGCAGTTACTGATGAAGAAACACAAAGGCCTCTCCTTTCAGACTGAGTGCCAGCACTCTCAGCACTGAGCCACATGCTCTGGCTAGGATGGGTGAAAAACCAAAATGCTGTGGGAGAAACTTGATTTTAAAATCTCCCCCTTTAAGCTTCCTTTACCAACACTGAAATTCATTGCATCACTTCCTTGTTCACACTTAAATTGACCTAAACAGTGATAAACTAGCTGAAACTGTGATATAATTAAAACAGCACTGGTCTAGGTCAGGCTTTTTCCCTCTTGGCATTCTTGGTTTTGGATCAATACATCTCAGCTTCTCAAAATGTTGTCCTGCACATGACATATTACAGACTGAGGCTAAACCCCTGATATATCTACCAGTAATAGCACTGGAATTTGGAAGAAAATAATAAATATGCATGATGGCTTAGAATCACAGCACTACATGGCATATTGCATTCCATGTTTTAGCAACCACATTTAGCTTTGTGCTTTTTAACGTTGATAACAACTTTGAAACAAATATGCTAACATTAAAGCTCAGGTACATTTACGTATTGTCTATTAGCTTGTAACTAAATTACTCAAATTGAAGAAATAGCTGTTTAAAATCAATTTGGAAATACTCCACACTGAATACAGCAAGTATAAAATCAGTCTACTTTATCAAGAAGGTGCTATGAATGTTAAAGATTTAAAAAAATCCACCATCCATAATGCAGCCAAAATCATGACACTTCAATGTCATTTTGAGTGTTTTTCAACACTTGATGTTAAAAGCAGTTTAAGATTCTGTTCCTACGCTAACCCAGAGAAAGGCAGGATTGATTTTTGAGATTTAAAAGTCCATGTCTTAATGCTGCAGTCAGAATCCATCCAGCATGCAGCTCCTTTGTCATGCAGAGGGCAAACAGCAGCACCAGCCCCTCTTCCCCATGTCCCCTACAACCAAAGGCAGCTGGCACAGCTGAAGGCTGCACCACCAGGGGGATTTCCAGGATCAAAGGTATTTTCTTTGAGCAATTGCAAGGGTCAATGTTTTGGCTTCTGTCTTTGCCTGAAAACCAAAAAAACATAAGGAGCCAGATCTCACCAGACTCATCTGCGACCTGTTTGTTCCACCTGGCTTTTACAAATCAGGCAGAACAGATTTCTTGAGGGCTTGCATAGAGGGATGAATATTCCACTTTGTGATCATGTGATTACCAGGAAAATGTGAGGCATTTTTAGCTTATTTTTTATGACACTCGGACACCTTCAACACCAACAAGTTGCAAACACATGGATTTTATCATGGACTTTCTGGATTCTCCAACAAATATCCAAAGGGCCTTAAAACACCCTGGATGGCCTTACCTATATATATAAGGCATCAGAATGCTTGTTTTTAAAGGGCATCAATCTTACTCAAAGCTGCCACTTTCCAAGAAATTTTGCCCCTCATAGTGTTTCCTTTTTCTCTCTCCATCTTGATAATTTGGCATTCAGCAAAACTCCAAAAGCCCACATGTGCAGGCTGCAGTGCAGATGAGAACTTCCAGATGTGTTCACTACTGTCAGTAGGGTTGTTCTGCAATGCTTCCAACTCTTCAGGCTGCCTGAATACCAAAAAACCTGCCAGCTCCCTTCAATGAAAAAAACAACCAAAGCCCCTGACTGTGCAGCCACACTCCAAGCAGGAGGCACCTCTGCTGGCGGCCAGAGAGAGACACTCCTGGTTTTTTAAGAAATCCTTTTTTCCTCCCATTGCATTATTAACAATGCTTACATGGCAAAACTAACAATTTTATTTCAAAGGGATGCTTTATGAAGGTGTGTTGCTGATAAATTCAGTCAGACTTTTCTGGCATAAGCTCATACTGAGCACTACTTGAATGAAGGAAATAAAAAAGACCAGTAAGCACCATCACAAAAGGGGAGCAACTCATAAAAAGGTATTTAATATGCCAGGGATTATTTTTTCACCTCCCTTTTAGCCTGCGTGCTGATCTTACCACAGACTGTAATTATGGTGAGCATCTCAAACCAAAAGCATCAACAACCTGATTAAACAACTGCATGGGTGTTGGTTATTTAAAAAAAAAATATTGAAATCAATAGAGAAATGCTGATTTCACCTCTCCACTGGCCAAACAAAGATGATATTCCTGTCTTCAAGTCTACATTTTATATATAAGTTTTACATTTTTAAAAACTTACACTAAATATATATGATAATTTTGAACTTTGGCATTTTTACCGAAATACTGTGAATCAAAGAAATTGAATATCAAAACTCTCTTTGTGCTAGATGTATATATATCCTCATAGGTATTTAGTGGCAAGTTATTAAGTGTCACTATTCATTGAGACAGCACATTTTATATCTTTCTTAGAGGGAAAAAAAATAAAATAAAGCAAACCTATCTATGTAAAATTTGCAGCAATATTTCAGAGCCTCACTCTGGCATCAATGTGTCCTGGGTTATAAAATAAGTGTGTGTTCTATTTGCCATCTGTCAGAGGTGAGGCAGTTCTCTTCTTTTCATGGGGCAGTTTTCTTTATCTATTCCACAATCAATTTTCCCTCCAGGAGATCTCTTCTGTTCATGGCCAGTGAGTGTCCCTGCATGGCTGACCCAATCCCATCATCCCATGGGGAGAAGCTCCGCCCAGGGGAGGAGCCAAGCATTCCTACCCGAATACAATCTGAGGTTTGGGCCACCACAGCAGGCTTTGCCCACTGCATTGCCAGAGGAGCAGCTTTCTGCTGCCCTGCATTGCCAGAAGGAGCCCAGGCCCATCTCCAGCAGCCCCGGAACTGCAGAGGAAAACTCCCCCCTTGTGCAGGATCCCTGCTGCAGCAGAGCCACAGCTGGCACTGCAGGAGGGCTGAGCCCCCATGGGATGGGGCTGGGACACCACCCTGACACACAGGGGGGGCAGCTCCTAGTCTGTCAGTGGTTTTCCCTTGCTTGTACTATTGCATTTTAATTTTCCTGTTAAAGAACTGTTATTCCTACTCCCCTATTTTTGCCTGAGAACCTTTTAATTTCAAAATTATAGTAATTCAGAGGGAGGAGGATTCTCATTTTCCATTTCAGGGGAGGTTCCTCCTTCCTTAACAAACACCTGTCTTTTCAAACCAAGACACAATGACTTCTTCACTCAGGTGTTCAGAAACAGAGGTGGTCAAGCAGAACATCCCCTGTGCTGTGCTGAGCTGTCAAGTGCCAAACTACAGAGGCAGGGACGGTGTCAGCGTCACAACCACCCCATCTGCACCTTTCCTTCTGGCATAAACAGCAATAAAAGCCAGGAGGAATTCTGTGTTCAGCATTTCCCAACATCAAATCACGCACAAAGGTGTCTGATAAGTATTTACATTGGAAGATGCTGTTCTGGGGTGAAGTACAGCGGTGTTACATATCCCTTATCTATGAACTAAGCACTGTATTCACTTCCATGAGGGCTTTAAAGCCCCCAGACATTAGCCCAAAGCAAAACCACATTGTCTCCGTTTAATTACCTATCTTTTCATACTTACTGTGATCCAAATGACTGAGTTAAACAAAATGGTTGCTAGTAACAGGAGACCATTGATAACCAGCAAGCTGAGGTGGGTGTACGTGCATAGAGTTCAAAAGAAAATGATGCTGCTGCTTGCTGTTTACTTCTCCAGCATGAATTTATACAGTGAATTAGCAAGAATTAAAAGGATTAAAGTCCCAGGAACTGATGAAGTCAAAGAGAAATAGAAAATGGATTCACTCCTAAAAAGATAAAATTATTTAACAACTTATTAAAACAGTTCATCACTGTAATTAAAATCCAAGTGCCTAGAAAAAAGTGCCACAAGAAAGGTAATTATTTATGAGGAGGCTTTAAAAAGCCATTCACAGTGAATTTGGGAGAGAATCAGCCTGAAAGAGTTGGTAGTAAAAGGAAATTGTTTGTTTATTCATAAAACTTATTTTGGTCTAGCCACTAAGAATCCCTAACATCTGCTCAATGGCAGCTGTAAGTAACATTAGGAACACTCAGCCAATTTATATCTTTCCTTTTTATTAAAAAGTAAACAGGTCTTTTTAAATTATTCACTAGTAAATTAACATAAAAATCAGTGCTCTAGCTAACCACGTTTTGTGGAAAGGCTTTGCCTGATCATGTTGATCTCAATCTTCCTACATTTCACTGACTACTTTACTCTTTATGTGGTGTCCCACCTAATTTAGCAAATGAAAACACAGAAAACTTACAAGCCATACAGGAGTCACTGCCATGAATAATACAAAATGCATCACTGATACCTCAAAAGCCATATTAGTTGCCTCCCTCCGACTTTAACTGATTCTGTTCTTATCTTTCCTTTGCCTTCCACTGAACAAAAACCCCCCTCAAATAACCTCAGATCTCTTCTACTTCTTTCATGAACAAGGCATTCATTAAACAGAAAGCAGCAACAAAATACAGTCGTGTTACTGATTAATAATTATTTGTTCTTATCTGCAGCACTTTTATACTTAGATGACAAAGTGCTCTGCATGTTCCCATGTTTCACTCCAAAACTGAGTTCTTAAGACAGTAAAAAAGGCACAGGAACACTCTAAACCTAAAAGCTTCTCTTTACCTCTCACTAACTCTTCTTTTAGTCAATCTCTTCAACATTCTGGAAGAAAAATTTATTACTTTTTTCTTGAGTTTCTCTCCCAGCTTCAGTTCTTCATAAGAGAAGCAAGTGCCTGCAAATGAACTCACCAAGACGTTGTTGAAGGGCATGGAGCAGCTCTGCTTATTTGACTAGGATCTTTTTGTTTTACTTCTAGGGAAAAAACAAGCATTTCTGCATTGCTTTCAGGAGACACTGAGTTTAAAGCTGAGTTATAATTCTAACCCAGGCACTGGAAATGGCATCATTACAATAGCACAGGGTCCACCCAGCTGAAGTTCCTGGAGGATTCTGCCTTGAAGCTGCAACTGGAGAGCTGCTGAGAAGCTGGATGTGCTGACATTCAGAGCAGCTGCAAACACAGCGCCTGATTACAGCATAAACCTAATTAGTTAGCTGCCAACAGCTCGTCTATGGTGTCAGGGTAGCAGAAAACCAGCTGAGAAATGCCACCCCTCCTCTTGCTGGGGACTGGGATTCCCAAGAAACACAGCATCCCTCTCCATCATACCCCAAAGAGCTGCTTCCACAGCCTGGGGTCAACTCTGCTCCAAAGTTCCATTTATGAGGAAGGCTTTGTGCTTTGTGAATTCTCCACAAATTCACTGTCCAGGACTAGTGGGAAGGAGGCTTTTGAAGATACATGACTCACAATTTTGTGTTCCATAATTGAAGTTCAGTGTGATGCATGGAATATAGAGCATCATGCCTTGTTTCCTTTTTGGTCCATCACAGATGAATGAACAGTGGCAAACTACAAGATTTCACTCCTGAGATGTTTGGGATAGGCTGGTAAATTGGACATTGCACTGGCAGCACAACTGCAAAGGTGATGGAAAGGTGTTATACTCAAGAAGTTCTCCTGGTATCACCAAGGAGGAATCTTTTCTACATCTTAGATTTAAGGAGAACTCAACTTTAGGAATCAGCTTCAGTTGTACACTGCAGAGAAATCACTTTATAGCCCAAATAGCTAGCAGGAAAGAAACATCAAAGGTACAAAAGACAATCAGATGTCAGATCCCTGTTGACTTGCCATGAAGACTGTGGCCTTTGCTGTCAATTCAGTCTTTAAAAAATTCTCTCAGAAGGTCTGCCACAGACACCTCTGGGAAAGCTATTGTCTTTAGTAACTATAAAGTACAGGCAGAAATCTTAAATTGTCTCATCTGAGAGACACTGAATTTTAGAACTACAATTTCTGAAAAGGAATTGGAAAAAAAAAAAACCCACCACCAACAAAACCAAATCAGGAACATTTCCCAGGGGATGAAATTCCCAAGTACAGTGTCAAAGAAGGGAATATATTCCATTTTTTTCCATTTTTCAGAATCTGAGCTGTAACCAGAGGACATTAGGACATGATTTGTTAAAGGCTCATGGATGTCTTTATATTGATATCACTGTGTTTTAACATGCAGCTTTAACATTCAGGTAAGGAAAAAAATCCATGCCCTCCTTATGAGAAACTTGGGTTTGTGCCACTTTTATGGCTCAAGTGGTTTTTCACTTCTGTTTGTGCTCATCTCTTGTTATGCCTCTTTGTTTTTCCCTGTGTCCTTATGATTAAATGGAATATTCAAGTGAGTATCCATAGTTTTTTAAAATAACCTAATGATGTTCAAGAGCACATATTCCTGATGTATTTTTCCACTCAACACATTTCTCTTCGCAAGTCTAAATCCACATTGCTGCTCATGACCATATGTCTTCAAATTAGACAGGAACAACCACTAGGCCTTGATACCTTAAAAAGTAACAACAACAAAAAAAGAAAGAAAAAAAAATCCCGGAGCTACAACCCTAAAATCATGCTGTGTGTATTTCCACATCTATATTAGGTTTCTGTTAAGGAACTGGATTTTCTAACTAGTGTTCGTACATGCAATCTCTTTTAATATTTCATAAGCCAATTTTATATAATTGATAGGTACAGTAAATTAAATATTTATTTCTATTTTTCACTGGTTTAGTAGAATTTAACACCTGCTACTGACAGAATGAAAAAACGTGAAATATCAAAGAAATAAATAGTACCCAGTACATCTATTGATTTTACATAATATTTCCATGTTTTAAAATTGCATTCTCTCAAACCATTACCTTCAATAGTGGAGCTTCACAGATGCAAAGTTTTTTGCCAGGAAGCCCTGTTATTTTGCTGGCATGTTTGACTGGAGCTATTCACTGTGCAACAATTTCTGAGTCTGAGGTGATATGAACCTTCAGAAGTTTTAGCTCGAATCCTAACAAGTTATTTAACATAGAAACAAGGTTTCATTCATGGGGAAAATTAACCCAACAGGGGTGCTTTCTCACCTCTCTGCATCAGTTGTTATAAATTGAAAGTATACCATTTAGATATTCCTTAATTAACATGCTTTGGAAAGATCTTGAATATCAGCAAAGGTAAAGTGCTATGCAGGCACTGAGGATAATTTGCTAATAGAAAGTTGACCCCTCTCAGCAGTGTGTTATTCTGTCTGTAGCTGCTATTTCACAACCAAAGGGTGGAGGATAAAGAACTGCCCCTTTCCTAAAGTCAGGAAGCAGAAATCAACATCCAAACCCCTGTCCTGAGAAGGACAAGCCTGGGGTTTCTGAGGAGAAACAGAACAAGTCATTCAGCAACCTCAAACCCATCTTCTGGCTTCCTGAGTTGGTGCTCTTCTGGTGAGAAGTGCTTGGGAATAGCATTGTTTTTATTTGTAAGGGGAGATGGTGGAGGGAGAAACTCAGGTGGTGATGTGGGCGACACAAAATCAAACAAACAGGTACAGAGCTGACAAGTTTTACACTGGTATTTCTTCTTGGACTTCATTGGAGGGTATATATTCTTATTTTCTGATTACAGGAGAAGACCATTAATAGAACAGACTTTGCACAAAATTAGCAGAGTTGCCAGGCATCCTGCTCTGACAAATATGAATGGCCCCAAATAAAGATCTCTGCTCAGATATGGCTGTGTAGGCAGGCACACAGCTCAGTAAGCACATAAATAAATGCATAACAAAATGTGCCATTGCATGCACGTCTGGGTTTTTAACAAACTGCAAACAAATGAGGCTTCACTGTATGCACTCTAACTGTGTTCTCACTTCACAGACTCTTTGCATCTTTATTTTTCCCCCAACATCTTTGTTTCTCTCAAGTGTTACTTCTGTCCTCTACTTACCCATGCAGGGTTCTGTTGACTCAACTGGAAAGACTTTTCATGAGAGCCTGCCCTAGCCTGTCTCAACCACTTTCCATCATTCCTTCACTTCTGATTCACTGCACACATATTCCTGAGTTCCAGACAGATTTTTAAGTCTCATTTCACATTCCTTCAAGGTCTGCTTTACTCAAGCCCCACTATTTTATTTTTTCTCTTTTTGCTACTAGTCTTTGTATGGCCTCTCATCAGCAATTCAAACCTGAGGATATTGTGATTGCATTGTTGGAACTTTTCAACTCCAAGCTTATCTATCACGCCTACATTATTTCTAGTGATTAGCTGCAGTATCACTGTTAAGCTTGTAGGCAATTACCTCATTTAAGGCAGCATCCTTGTAGTGCCTCACTGAACATGCTGTTATCAGCATTTTCATACTGCTGGCTTTTTTATTTCTCCCCATTCTGTACCAGAACAAATGAAGTCACTTGTTTCTGTTCTAACCTCTTTGAGGCTGATTGTATTTAAAGATACTCCATCTTTTGATCTTACACTTAATTCAAAAACTTTGTTAGCCCATGATATCATTCAAAACTTTGAGACAGACTGCCACACTGCACCTTGGTTTTCCACAGTGTGTTTTGAGCTTGTTCTTTGCACTAAACTTCCAGTGATGTTAACTAGAGCACAGCAATGATGTTGTGATGTTGAAGATGCAGAACAACCACAGACTATGCAGAATGCTGCAGCAGACAGGGAAGTGATCAACTCCCAGCATAATTCGAGTATAATTAATAATTAATTAACTATAAGCAATAATCACTGCCCTGATAACCCCCTTCAAGCAGCCAACTGCAACCACCTCTACACTCAGACAGCGGCCAAGAAACCCTCAGTCACCAGTCAGTGTCAAATACTCTTCCCACACACTCCTGAGAGTAAGGACCCCCTGACCTGCCCCTAGCCCAGAGCTGAACATCATTTTCCACCCTGGAGAGCAATCAGAGACAAATCACAGCCATAGGAAGGAGCTGGTTCTGATTTCTGATGGATGTTTTACAGGTAGAGTGTGCCCTTTACAGACACACCATAAACCCAACACGGTTGTATTTCAGGCAAGTAAAACAAGACGCAAAGTGAAATTTTGTTTATGTGTTACCAAACCTCCTCCCTTGCTTTGCCTTTCATTTGCAAATGCTCTGGGCTCTAAAAACCGACTTAGTATCAAATTACAGCTGAAGTAGACACATAATTAAACCTGCACATAATACAACTCACATGCAACTGGGGGGGGGACCCTTGATTTTTGTATTGAGCATGACTTAAAGTCAGAAACTCACAACTGATCTCAGTTTGACTTTTGCTTTGTCTGTTATTATCTTTGTCTCGTATTTCACTTTTTTTTTTAATTACTTTACTCTCTCTGTCCCAAAGCAGACTCAAAAATGCACTCAGTTTTCTTGAGAAGCTCATGCACTCAAATCACCACCAGGACTTGAAGAAGCACAAGAAATGGCAGTGGAAGCTATAAACCCAAAATTCCTGATTCAGTGCTAGGGGTTTGTCTCTTTCCAAAATCGAGGCACTCCCTTGGCAGTGGGACAGAGGCACTGCTGTGCAGAGCTCCCTGCCACCCTGCCCTCCTCAGCTCTGCTCAGGTTATTCTCACCAGGTGAGTCACTGGCCTTAGAGGCATGTCAGCCTCCTTCACTCAGAATAGCTTCTTAAATATTCCAGAAGAATTTATGGGTGTCAGTCAAGTTGGTAAAGGCATAGTTAAAAGAATTTAAGACACCTATGAGCCTCCTCCCTCCCATTCTGATGTCTTTCCCCTTGTGGACTTTACTAGAGAAGAAAAAGTAGCCATGGAGAATTATTTCAGAGAAAATAGGCATCAGGAGCCACCAGCTTACATGGAGGAANTATTGTTGCTATAATATTAATAATTAATATTACTATAGGTATTAGGTATTATATATTATTTTTATTTTAAATTTTATAATATAAACTCTATTATATTTTATATATTATCCCCCTGGTGGCTTTGTGCTTCAGGACCCTGGTGACTGTGTGCATGCTCAGCAAGGCATTGCAAACCTCTGTAACCCCAGGATTTTGTGTTCCCCACATGCTAGGCTGGCATCATGGACAGTGAAGCAAGAACAGTTTGAGGACTGCACATCCCCAATTGACCTGATACAACTGCATGCAAAGCAAGGCTGTGAACCAGATTACCCCTAAAGCATTGCAAACCAATCAAACCCTCACAGCAAACTAGTTAACCCTTTTCTAGAATAATTTTCAACTGGAATTCTTTGAAAACTCAGCTCACAATGACACATGAGAAGCACTTGTAGCAGCACAGCTGAAAGAACTGTATTTTGCTGTGAAGGACAGGAGGAACTGGACAGAGGCAGCAAAAACTTCTAAAGCCACTTTTTCAGTTGGATCCACCATACCGTGGACTCACTTTCTCCCCAAAATGATAAAAAGATACAAATAAAACAAAATTCAACTGGAATTTGAGGCTCTCAGCAGTTCTGACAAGTTGGAGTCTGAAAGCCTGACCCTCAATGTATGTATGTAGAGTGCAAATAAATTCTTATTTTTATGCCTACCCACACCCTCAAAGCAAAAGACTGAAATAAGGAAATTACTGGATATATTCAGATGGGTAAGTCTCTTGTAAAATGAATAACTAGGCAAGGAAAATCATTAACAATAGAGCCATCTGCTGTATTTCAAAAAAACTACACCAGCAAATTCTGAAAATGGTAAAATGCTTTACAAGCTGAATTTCTCACTACTTAGTGTTACAAAAAGTGATCACAATGATTAGTGCATCAGTTTAAATAAGAGGTAATGTGTATTTCTTACACCTCTTCTAATTAAAAACAATATTTAGTGGCATAATACTCATCCTCTGTGTCTAATGATGCTAATTGACATTGTAGCTGGGCTTGTTAGAAGCCTGAAATGCTCTCCATTCCACTGGAATCAGAGAAGCACAGAATTGTGTATGGTAACAGAGGTCAGCAGCAAGCTGAATATTTGTTTAAATACTGACAAGACACTTGATTACGTTTTTCTTCCTTTAGTGTAATAATTTCAAGTCTGAAGGAAAAAAAAGGAGGAAAAATATTAACATAAAAAATTAGGGGAAGTTTAGAAGACAGACTAAGATATACTAAGAACCCAAGTGGTTCTCAGTAGATCTTTACACTTCTAGAAATAAACTTGGGGAGCCCACTTTCAAGCACAGTGGGAAAAGCAAGTGCCTGAGAGGCAATTCCCAACTTTGGATCTCCAACACAGCACTAAAACACAGAACTATAATCCTGGTTCAGCTAGGAAAAGCTGTACCAAAGCTGCAGAGAGAGAATGTAGTGCTGAAAATCTGGGTTCAAATGGGTGCTAAGCTAAGCAAAAATGTAATAAAGTATGCACAGCCCCTGGGAGCTCTGTCCTGTTCTGGAGGGTTGGTTCCCTGAGCTGTCCTCTCAGAGGTGGTTAGAAGAGATCACAAACCAAAACTGAGAGCTTTTGCCATGATTCTGCACTGGGGAGTTCCCCTTACCTTTAAAACAAGCTTGTGAGCCACCTACCCACATCCTATCTGTAGGTCACCACAGCTGCCTCCAGAAGTGTGTCTGCCCCACATGCCTTTATTAAATATTCTGATCAGATGTTTGACTTTTACTTGAATTTTACTTGTTCCTACAACCCTTGCTATTCAGCAGCTCCTTACTTAACATTTCTTGCAGTTTTTGGTAGGTGACACAAAACAAGTGACACTCCATTACTCCACCTGCAGCTGCAGTAATTGCTACACAATTTTTTTCCACCATCAACAAAACCAAACTTCCACGACTGGAATTTTTTAAACCTCATAAATAACATAGCAAAGACATTCTTAGCTTAAAAGGAGAACCAAGGGTATTTACCTGCCATCATAGCTATCATACTGGCTTTGTAGACGTTGGCAAAGGAGCCCAGTTCACCTGTGGCCAAGATTGTTTTCATGTGAGCTTCTCCACAGGCTGCACGGCACAGACGGATCTCCTCGTACAGACCTGGGGATGAAAGCACGTGGGAATTATCAAAGTTGCCTGAGAGATGTTTTCAAGTATGGCTGTAATTTCCACTTCTGGATTAATTTCCAATCTTATAATTAGTCGTAGCACTCAGGAACTTAAGTTTTGTAAGTTCAATAAATTACATGACTGGAGGTAATTAACAACGCCGTGCAGTTTCAGACTTTACTTAATAGCTATTAATGTCTGTTCTCTCAAAATACAAATGTGCTAAATACCCATGAATACATCAGCAGTAAAAAATGCTGTGATAGTAAAGATTGATCTTAAACCAGCTTTTCCAGCAATAAATATGGTAGTACATTGAATCAGTACTCAGAATAGCTATGTTTTCCTCTGCACCTGGCCAGTGAAACTCTCCCTTTTATCCTTCCTGGTAAAATTCAGCAGTGCTCCCACAAAAGTTTACACAGAGGGAGACTAAAAGAGCCAGAAAATAATGAAGCATTGCTGTCAGAAGATGGCTGCTTGGGGCTGTTTAAGATTGCTCCAGTGGGGGGAGAAAAGCAACTCTTACAGTGCACAGTCACCACTTAAGGATTTTGAATTTTGGAAAAACTAAGATGCAAAATAAACAAAGAGAATACTTTGCAAGAAGGTCCTTTTCACAAACTGTACTCAATCTTCAATCACATAATCAAAAAGTTCTTTGACAGAAGGCTAAAATACACCTTTAAATAGGTCTTGCTAAAACAGTCCAGGTGAGAGACTTTTGTTTTTTCAGCAATACCAGACTTCTTTTCCCCTCAGCCCTTAAGTGAGACCTGGAAGCGTGGGGCAGGGCTTGGCAGCTGTGGCAGGGCCCTCATCCCACTGCTGCCATGGGCACACCAGGGTGTCCAGGGCTGGAATTGCTGGGCTGGCCTTCTGAGACACGCTGCACACATTAGCAGACAACTGGCTGATGCACTTAGCAAGTCCCTTTATAGACACCAGGCTTCACCTTGTTTCTCACTGTGTACCAAAGGTGTGAATTAATCAGAACTAGCATGCAGTCTAACATGTTTTATTGATCAATTGGTGATGCTCCAGAAACCTACATCAAATCAAGGCTCAAAAAGGAAACACAAAGGACCTGTGCTTTTTTTTTTTTGTGCATTTAATAACCCTGCTCATGTTAGATCCAAATGAAATCTCTTTTTGTGGAGCAACTCTTTTCCTGAAGCTTTTGAAAACCCAGAGAAAGCAGCTTTCTTCTTCTTCTAGCTTCAGTAACAAGAGGAAAAAGTTTTCCCTACCTTCGAGATACGCCACCAGAAACGTCAAAACAAAATCAACAAAACGTACATTTAGGTTGGATTCCATGAAAAGAAAATCCATCCCCACAGCTGTTGCTCCCTGGCAGTGCAGCCCCAGCAGCTCCCCTTGCAGTTGGAAGGTGCTTTTACGTGCAATTAGCGTCAGGCTGGTTGGAGCAGCCTCGCTGCCTGCCAGCACTCATCATCCCACGGCCAGGAACGCTCAGGATCCTCAATCACCCGTGTCTGGCAGCTTAGCTGGGGTGCAGGAGAAGTGGGCACACTTCAGTGGGGCAGGTGTGTGGGTAAGAAATGCTGTTCTTTATTCAGAGAGCAATTATTGCAGACAGCAGCTGACGCTCACGGGGCATTTTCAATAAAAGTACAGAGAGAAATGCAACTACATTTGGGGCAGAGCACCCCAGTCCCAGTGCAAGATGGAACTGCTTTGATACAGAACAAATGTAAAAACTCCTGCTCCTTTCAAAAATAAAAGGAGAACTTTCAGTACTCATATTTAAACCAAGGCACAAATAACAGGATTATCCTGAAAATTTTGGGCAAATGTCTAAATGTCTGGTCAGTCCCACTTCAAAATGTTCTCAGTGTTTCAAGGATTGCTGGGCTGCCTGTGGGACAGCCTGTGGTGCCAAAAAGTTCAGCACTTAAGGACTCAGTTCCACCAGGCTGAACAGCAGCAGGATCAAAGCTGGGTGCTACAAATGCAGGAATATCTGTGAGCTGTGCAGAACACCAGCATACACAGCATCTCTGTTAGCAGCAGTGAGTGGCACAAAGATTTTGGTCAAAAAACTCTGTCACAGGAAACCCTTCAGGCATATTTTCAACTAATGAGCTAAGAACACTATGGAGAGGCTGCAAGAGAATTATTTTTTTGAAAAAGAAAAAGCAACAGCTCTCAAAGCAAATGGCCAGCATATTAACCAATATTGTCCATTCTAAAAGCAGACTAAATCTTAAGCCAGGAAAAAGAAAAAAAAAAAAAAGCCAAGAAAACCTAAACCAATAAACCCACAAAAAAAAAAAAAAACAAACCCAAAGCATGCCAGCCTATATAGAATACACCTGGAGGCAGCTGCTCACAAATACAGCGTGCAGTAGCTCTACTGACCCAGCTGCTAAAATGGATGTGACAAAAGAACTCTTCTACCTTGCACCACTTGAGATACCTGACAGTTTTCATGAACTTTAAATCTGCTTTTACTGGATGCATTCATAGAAGTCAGAAAAATTCAGATTTTGTAGGGGGAAAATTGCTTTCATAGCTGTGGTTTTAATTTCACTGTTACAAAACACAAGAGTTGTAAGTGTCCTTGTCATTTTCCTAACACTGTGAATATTTAGTACATTATATTGAATTTTAGCAGCTATTAAATACAGCAGAGAACATGCTCCTTCCATGTACATTTCACAAGTAAACATCCCTGATAATTTCTGCTGGATGTAATCTGCACTAGGTTGTCTAGATGGTCTGTTACTTTGGTGTAATACATTAGTCCTAAAAATCACAAAATAAAGGGGATAATCGAGATCTCTTACAAAGAAAAAAAACCACACTGCTTATTTTTTTTATGGAATAGCTCTTCTTCAAAAACATGGTGATAAAATCACTTTTCTTTAAAAAATTCAATTTTTTGGTGTTTTTATCTAGTCGGTGACAATGAATAGAAACTGAGATGAGAAGATGTTTTGATTTCTGTTAGCCCAAAGGATCAAGGTGATTGTGATGGGCTGGAAACAGGAAAATGAGCTGGAGGCCCTTGTGTCTGGCATGTTAATGGCAGGTTTGTTAACAAAATGACAAGCACAAGGCTATCAGCACAACACAACCCCCTCACATATGTGCAACTCCAGAGATTCACGTTCTGGAAACAGAGCTGGGCTTCAGGAGCCCGAGCTGCTGCTGCTGC
>WBNQ01030005.1:0-13436 GCA_013401375.1 Spizella passerina | reverse complement strand
GGAAGGTTAAACCCCACCCCATTTCATGGACTGATGTGTAACACATCTTTGTCCATAATGATGTCCACAGAGAGTGTTGTTTCCATTAAAGTCAGGGCAGAAATACACTGCTCAACATACACATCCCTACAGGTATTCCTTCCTGCAGTAGTGCTGGAAACTGGTGATTTTTGACAGGATTGTTTAAAGGTTGTGGTGCATGGTACTAATTTCATCTTATTGCCAAATGACCATTTATTAAATCTTCTTTAGGAATTCAGAATTGCTGTCAAATAAAGTATTTTGGTGCTGTCACCCTTCCTTGAGATTTAATGGCATTGTTGTGACGAGTGACTCATCTGGACTCATTGTTTCATTGTTTTACACATTGCCTCTGCTGATGCTTTCCAAATTTTCAGGTTCTTTGGAGATTTATGCATTCAATATGTTTGTTGCACATTGCTTTTCTCACAGATGAAAATCCATGGCATGCATCTTTCATGGAGGGCTGGGTTGACCTAGGCCATATCATTATTGCTCTATGGCCATACATTGTGGCTGCTCTCAGTGAGCTGATACAAACTATTTTTTACAACAGTGTGGAAAGGCTTCATCCTCATAATGCTGATTTTCTGTTGCCTTTTGGCTTGGAATTTGCTTAGAAAATAAATGTTCCTTTTTTACACCCTGTAATACATCCTGTGGCTGCTCTCCCTGATAACTGGTGGGATTTGCTGTCACATACACACTCATCTCCAGGTCCTGGCCAGCTAGCCAGCAAGATGCCATGGGCAGCAACATGACAATTGTGCACATAACACATGGATCAGCTGGGTCACAAGCTTCAGCTTGTTTTCAATGCCTTACAGAGACCCAAACGCTCCCCTCTCAGTCCCTCAAGTCCACACCAATCTCAGTTCCAAGAGGCTTTCACCAGCACTTGTTTTCTTCAGAAACAGCCTCCTCCCACCTTCTGCCAACAAGACAGTTCTCACCGAAGGAGCTGTTAATAAACTGTTAACAACTTCTGCGAAGCAGGAATCTTTTCTGCATCCAAAACTCAGAGTGAAAAAAGCAATGTTTGTCTAAGCAGGGGAGGGAGCATCTCCACAGAGGGCATTCCCCATTCTGTAATCTATTTTAGAGTATACTATAATGTATACTATATATAAGTATAGTTGTTACCCCATTAGAAAAGAAATCTCAACAAAAACAGGGGAGAGGAAACACCTCTTAAATACTGTTAAAGCACGTAGAGGTGAAGCTGTGGGCCCTGCTAATGCAAGCCCCTGCTCTGAATCACTATACTGGAAAACACAGCTGTCATGAAAGGTTTGTCCAGCCTAACATACAAGCCAGGTTGTCCTAAATATTCCACAAAATCACCTGCACAAATACAGAGTACAGGCAGACTAATCAAACCAGAATGCTACTCTCTGAACCAACTAAACCATCTCAAAAGAGGCCTCAAAAATAATTTATACACACCTGTCCCTCTCCCCCCCAGACAGACCTTTTTCTACACTTACCTTGAGTAGCACCAACTTCAGGAGTCCAAGTCACTTTTTTCAAGTTATTTAGTTTCAAGGTACTGTTTAGTCAGAATAAATCACAAGCAAACTCAGCCAGCATAGGCTGATTATTAGCAGGAAAATAAGGCATATCTGAATTTTGTTAGCTGGACTTTAAAAGAAGAAGTCTAAGACTTAGGGTTAGATGAGCATCTAAGGGTAGTTTCTCCCTACTGGCACTGGTGATGAACAGTTTAACTTCCTGACCTTCTTCTATTCACACTGAGGTATATGCTCTGTGTCATGCTAGAAACTGCTATTCCCCACAGGGCCAGAGGTGATGCTCCTAATGCCCTGCAGCAATCAACAAGGCTGTAATGCTCCCCTGTCTGCAGGAGAACATCACAAATTAGAGCTAAAATAGGAAGATTACCTTCTAACATGCCAGTCACACGAGATCACTGTTCCCAAACTACTCCTTCATACCAGTTTGACAGGAGAAATGACAGAGCCAAAATAGTTGAGAAAAAGCAATCAGAGCCAACAAACAGAGCTATTCAGCACCAGGGACATCATTAAAGGTACTGAAGGTTCCATTATGAACTGTTTCCCCTGAAATGCTCCCTGATTTACAAGTGGAAACAAGATTGATATAGTTTAATACAAACTGAAGCCAAGCTGACTGCAACATGTGAAAGTTGCTATGCAACAGTTGTTTGAAGCTAATCTAACACAAAGGGAAAGTTAAGAAAGAAGTGGAGGGATGGGAACTTGCGACATGTTACAGTTTGTAGCGTACACTGCAACAAGGAAGCACAAGTATGGTGAAATCAAGGCTTCTGTGCATGAGGTAGCTCATTCTCTACTCGTCTTAAGCAGCAGTCAGGTTAAAAGGATGCAAACAACTTCAGCAAGTCAAAAATGTCACTGATGTCTGGGAAATAAAAATCAGTACCTAATAAACACTATTTTTAATCCAGCACTGCAAAGGTTTACCATTCTTTCTCTGCAGGGCAGACCTCAAACATTTTAAACATCTACTTTAATCAAGTTCATGGGTCTAAGTTTTACCAGTTGTTTTCCAGGCACCTCTCAAGAGTGCTAATGTCACCCTACTGCTACACAAACACCTGGCTGAAGTGGTCACTATGATATTTAAACACACTTCAACAGAAAACAAGATTTATTATAGTGCCTGCCTCCTATTCAGCTCCTCTCTGGTCTAATCAGAGACCAGGACTTACTGCAGGCTCTGTCCTTCCCATGGAAGGTGGCCAGGTTAAAGATCACTGCTGGCACTATCTACTCACTATGAACCTCTAATGTAACAACAGGTAGTAAAAAACTCCTTGTACATGGTATGCAAACAGCTTGCTGTGTTTTTAGGTTGGGACTTCAGGGCAAATTTGCAATATTCCTTACCAAAATTGCTTTCCAGACCACAAAAATGGGAATGACTACACTCAGCCCATGCCTGGATTAAGAGGCAACCAGCTGAGGAAAGAACTGGTTTTAAAAACCTATGAACCTGCAAGTCCAGGTGGCACACAGCCCTTTCCACAGCTGAGCTGTGGTACTGGGTGCTGAACTCCAGATCAGCATGCAACACCCCCCTCCCATCCATGATTTGTGCCAGAGCTCAGAAACAAGGACTGCTACGGAGCAGGCACTGCAGAGCCAGGTGAGAGCCACTCCATGCAGGGAGCCAAGCAGACAGCAACTGGTTTTAACGAGGTTTACTCAACCACTAACTGGGAGGGCTAATACAAGGCCTGGGAAAACTAAGCAATTACATTGCTGGGCAGCAGAAAATTGTCTGATTAGAGAAGCCCCTTTCAGACACTCTCCAGGCAAGTGGAAAGACATCTGGGCACAGGAGCAGCAAAAGAATACCCTTATATTCTGCAGCCTGCACTAAGAGAATCAAAGTTTTCCCTTTCATAATAAAGTTGTCCACTAAGTCAGGCCTACCTGCAGTCCTGACTGGAGTTACACATTTCCAGGCAGAAGGTGACACACACCAAAAACAGGAGACACCTGCAAACTCCTGAGCATACACCTGCTAAGCATTTCACAACCCAAAGCAGCAACACAAGGCAGTGTTTACTCTAGAGCCTCTGCCTCACTTGAGACAGTGCTTTCAGAAGACAGGCAGGGAGGTCTGATATTAACATTACTGATGCAAACATTACATTTGCACTTGCACCTTGATGTTCAAAACTCACCCAAACTTCTTTTCTCTTTCCCACCTTCCACCTGGTACAGGCATAATCTACCCCTGAGTTTTACAGCTGTGGCTAACAGCAACTCACTGCTCATGCTCAAAAAAATTATCAAGGGCTCTCTGCAGCTGGCAGCATCTTGAATTATCCTTACAAAGGCAAAAAGGGCATAGGGGGAAGCTTCTGTTTCTCACATTGAGATATGTAAAGCTTGTTTAAATCAATTATTTAAATGAACACACACCTGCCTTCTTAGACATTGCTCAAAACTCCAGAGCTGCCCAGTTTGGTTTATTTCTACATAATTGTATTGCTAACTCAAATTAAAAAAAAAAAAAAAGATACTGTTATTTGAAGCTAGAACAATAATAAGTAAGAACAAGCCCTTTAGCCCACAGAAATACAGAGAAGTGAAAAATCCAAGTTAACTATAATCATTGTCTGCTCTTAAAGCTTCTGACCTGCACCTCAGTGTGCTCAGTGTGGCTCTTGTAAATACTAAGAAAAGACATTTCGCCCTGAGTACTACCGGGCTGATTTCTTTCCTCTCACTTGTTCAGTCAGTAGTGCTTCTCAATGAGGAGAAAACAGCTAATTACAGGTTCTCTTTAAGGCATGTACAGTACTTACCTGCAGAAAAAAAGCAAGAAGCTCAGCTTTCTGAGCCATCTAAAAATATGTCAAGTCTACAAATTGGTTATGGGTGTAATTTCCTTTCCAAACCCCTCATTTCTACAACAGACAACAAAATAGGAAATAAGAGCTGACTGGAAAGGGCAGGGAGCCATGCTGGCAGAACTCTACTGCCAGAGTGTAAGAGTAGAGGAAACAGAGAAGAAAGGGGACTTGTAACTGTGTTCATAGCCCATCACCAGAAAACCTGTGAGCAACTGAGCTCACACCAAGAGCTCTTAAATCACCTAACATGGCCTAGAACCAGAGCAGGGCATCAGCTGATGACAGCAGTCCTCTCATCCCCATTCTGCTACTGAGCAAACTACTAACTACAGTAATAAGCAGTAATTTTTGACTGTTACTTATGCCTAAAAATAATTACTTACTGTTTTTCCTGCCACTAGCTTCTTAGCAGCTTCAGGTTTTCACTTCAGCAGCAAAGGTATTTCCTATCAACTCTGCTAAACACTTTACAAGCTGTAAAGTTAAGCCCACAAGGTTTTGAGACAATACCTGTCCTCTGGGAGATGCCTCACATCCAATCCTCACCTGTAAGTCAGAGCTTACATTAGAGCAGTCAAAATCATCTTGGAAGCTGCGGCCCACTTGTAATCTTATTTTTTTTTACTATTTCCTTTCCATACATGACTTTCCTACAACTTGATCTTTCTCCCACTACTCTTCCCTGTTTGCCTTTTTCTCTAAGGATGTAACCTCACTTCCTGTTCTCACATTTTAGCACATGCAGCCAGCTACAAAAATCAAACCTACTTCTCATGTTGGGAGGTTTGAAACCCATCAGCAACAGGTTCTCTTCAAAACTGCAAATTACCCACAGTTCTCACACCATGGACCTTAGTTTGCCAATTATGCTGAAAGGTGATTTCCAGCTATGAGCTACAGCTGGATGGCTGGATGCTAGAAAACAACATCTGAAAAATGTTTAAACCATCACAGAAGAAATTCCCTACTAATCTGGTTTTAGGTGCCTGCCTGACACAAAACTTATTGCTGTTTTAAACTAGACAACCTTTCCCAGCAGCATGGGCAAACCAAGCCAGCTTTGCTGGAGCTATCAACCATCATGAGGCTCCTTGGAGTCCCTTCCAGAGGGGCACTTAATCCTTTGCTGAATCGTCTTCCCAAGATGAGAGTGCTCCAGACCACTCGAGATCACACTGTCCAGGAAAGCAAGGCAGCTGCTGTGTTGTCAGAACGCTGTGAGGAAACATCTCGTGCTGCAGGGCCTTTCCAACAACTTGGGTGCACTCAAAGAGGAACCTGCCAGGAATAACCTGATTCTGCTTAAAAATAGAGAGGCTGGAGGCAATGCTGCTACACAGGGCCAAACCAGAGAATCAGGCTGGAAAAGACCTCTGAGATCAAGTCCAACCTATGACCCCATACCACCACATCAACTGGTGGTGTCAACTAGCCGAGTGCTGTGTTCCGCTGTTCTCTGAATAGCTCCGGGGATGGTGACTCCACCACCACCCTGGGCATAATCAACCCTTCTAGGAAGAAATTCTTCCTAACATCCAACCTAAATCTCCTCTGGCGCAGCTTAAGGCTGTGTCCACTTGTCCTGTTGCTAGCTATCAGAGAGGAGAGTCTGATCCCCACCTGGCTGCAACATCCTCTCACAAAGTTCTAAAAAGTGATAAAGTCCCCCTCTGAGCTGCTTCTCCTCCCTAGGCTGCCCATCTCTCCTCCCAGCTGGTCCTGGGTTAGGGTTAGGCTCCTGCCCCTGCCCCAGCCCCGCTGCCCTTTTCTGGACCCTCTCTAACAGCTCCATGTCCTCCCTGAATTGAGAGGCCCAGAACTGGACACAGGACTGGAGGTGCGGCCTCACCAGAGCCCAGCACAGAGGGACAATCGCTTCCCTGGCCCTGCTGGCCGCACCATTTCTGACAGAGAGAGGCACAAAAGAGGGAAAACCCCAAAGCCACAATCCCCGGAGGGCAGCAGCCGCTCCAGCGCCAGGAGGGGCTGCCGGCTGCTCCCTCCTCCCGCCGCTATCCCACACACACTCGCCAGGCTTCCCGACGGCATGGCGGCGCCCCAGCTTCCCCCAGCGACATATCGCGACATATCGCGCTCACCACACGAAGTCGTTGCTCTTGTCCTCGTAGGAGTTCATGAGCCCGTTGCAGAGCGGGGTGAGCAGCGGCCTCTTCCTGCCGCCGCCCCCCGGCGCCGCGGAGGAGCCGCCGGGCCGCGCCGCCCCCGCCGCCAGCCGGGCCAGCCCCGCGCCCGACCCCGACACGGCCGCCGCCACCAGCACGGGCCGCGCCGCCGCGCCGCCCGAGGAGGACGAGCCGGGAGCCATGGCTGCCGAAGAGGAAGAGGAGGATGACGAGGAAGACGAGGAAGAGGAGGCCGGTGTGGCGGCGGGAGGCACGGCGGGGTGCGGCGGGCGGCTGCCCGACATGCCGAGGCCGGGCCGGGCCGGGCGGAGCGGCCTCAGCGCATCCCCGTGCGCGCGGGGGAAAATAAAGTTCCTTCAAAGAAAAAAAAAGGGAGGGGGGAGGGACAAAAAAAAAAGAAAAAAGAGAAAATCCCACAATTAAAAAAAATAAAAAAACCCAAACCAAAACGGCGGCCCCAGCGCGGCGCTTGTTCAAGCTTTATTGACAGGCGGACAGCCCGGCCGCGCGTGCGCGGGGCGGGGCCGCGCCCCTGAGGGGCGGGGCAGGGCGGGGCCAAGCTGCGCTCCCCTCACGGACCGGTGGCAGCCGGGGCTGCTGGGGGCTGTGGATTTCCTCTTACAGCCTCGGAGCGTGGGTCAGGAGCTTCCAGCTGTACCTTAAGCTGCTCCCTCTGATACCACATCTAGTGGTGCGCAGTCCTGAGGCACAAATCTGTGGAGCGGCCGAGGGAGCTGGTGGGGCTCAGCTTGTATAAAAGGGAGCTCAGGGGGACCTTCTCGCTCCCTGCGACCACCTGACAAAGCCTTGGTCGTGGCCAGGTGAGGGTCGGACATAGTCCCAAGCTGAGCCAGGGGAGGTTCAGGCTGGACATAGGAAGGAATTTTTTCACGCTAAAGGGTGATTATGTATTGGAATGGGCTGCCCAGGGAGGCGGGGAAGTCACTGTCCTTGGAGGTGTTTAAGGAAAGACTGCATGTGGTGCATGGTACTCAGTGCCATGGTCTGGTTGGCGGTTTTGGGTCACAAGTTGGGCTCAATGACCTCATGTGTTATGAGTAGAAAAGCTGCCCATTTTTTAAAAGGTTGCAGAGTTCACAGGTTGGGCCAGCGTCTGCCAGGGTGGAGTTCTAACTGTTTGTTATTGTAATCACCTGTCGTTTTCGTTAACTACCTGTCCTTGATGGTTAAGAATTCCCTCTTTTGTCCAGCGACACCCTGCTGCTTCCTGGAGGATGGCACCCAGGACGGTGGAAGAGGAGGGGACATCGGGGTTGGCATGCAAATGACATCGGAACCTTGCAACAGGACAAGCTCCTCACCAAAAGTAGCCAAAAACCCCTAAAAACAACGAGCCAACAGAAAATGGACTAATCAAAATGATGTCTAGACGTGAGGAGCAAAATCCAATATCCTGGATCCTTTTTACCCCTAACCCTAACCTAAAAGATGCCGGCTAGACGGAGGACCTCGAAAACTGGAAGATTGGGAATCTCCTGAAGCTCTCTTGAGGATGGAAGGCCCTACTTTGCCTTCATACCAACAGACAAAGCTGCACTTTTCTCCTCCTCTGTGTCACTCCTGGAAGTGGTGGCGGCATGAGTGTGACCTGTCGGTTCTCCACTCCTGAGCTGATCACTTTTAATAAAGGCATAAAAAAGGAGAAAGATCTCCTGCTCTGTTTATTTCATCATGGGTCTTTTTTGGGGGGCTCATGGGTATTTTCCAACCTGAGTCTGTGATTCTGTGATCTCCCTCAGACCACTGAGGGGAGGGCAGCCAGGCCTCAGAGGGAAATGTGCCAGGCTGTCACTCAGAGACCTTCCCTGAGCCCCCAGCACCACAAAGAGGTCCTGTGAAGGGCAGGGCTGATCTGTCTCAGGATGTTCTTCACCTTAAATACCTACCCCAAAAGGCAGCTTTAAGCATGCTGAGCTTCATCCTGTGCCCCACACAAAGAAATGGATCCATGGACTGAGGCCAATTGTGTGAGGTTCAACAAGTGCCCAAGAATCTCAGGCAGTGCAACAGACTGGAGAAGTGGCCTAGTGGAGGAGGAGCTGAGGGTGCAGCAGGCTCACCTCAAGTGCTCTGCCCAGTTCTGGGCCTCTCACTGCAATAAAGACTTTGAGGGGCTGGAGTGGCTCCAGAGAAGGGCAACAAGGCTGGGAAAGGGGCTGGAGGACAAGTTCTCTGAGGAGCAGCTGAGGTAGCTCTGGGGGCTCATGCTGATGAAAAGGAGGCTCAGGGAGCCTTTATCACTCTAAAACTCCCTGATAGGAGGGGGTAGCCAGGTGGGGATCAGGCTCTGCTCTCAGGTAACAAGTGACAGGAGAAGAGGAAACGGCCACAACCTGGTCAGAGGAGGTTAAGGTTGGACATCAGGAAGAATTTCTTCATGATAAAGGTTGTTAGGCATAAGAATAGGCTGCCCATGGTGGTGGTGTCCCCATCCCTGGAGCTGTTCAAGAAGTGACTGGACATGGCACTCAGTGCTCTAGTCTGGGTGACAAGGTGGTGATCACTCACAGGTTGGACTAGATGATCTTGGAGGTATTTTCCAACCTAAATAATTCCGTGATTCTGTGACAGATGTCTGGTGATGAGTGAACAGCTTTTCCCAGGTTTGTGCCAGCTCTCTGCCCCCTGGGTGAGTGGGAATCCCAATGGTGAGGAACACAGCCTGTTGGGTTCCTGTTTCCCAACAGCAGGCCTGAGTTTTACAGAGCAAGGACAGACCAGTTTCTGCACTAGTTCATTAGTAAAGTGTTGATAAAGGATGCCCCAAAGACGTTTTGGGTGTTATGAGAAATGTCCCCAGACCCAGCCTTTTGCAAGCCAGACTGAAAAGTTCATTAAACGCAGCATTTGTCAACTCCTTGGCTGGGCCAGAAGTCCTGTGGAGAGATAGCTGCTGTTCCCTTTAATTTCTCTTTCAACAGCCTATGGAAACACATTGCCTCCTTTGCATTGAGTAACTGTATTATCTGCAGTCAGCTTTACTTGTTAGAGTGGAGGAGGCAGCTGGAGAAACACTGGAGCATTCCCTGAGGAGGGTAACCCTAAACCCAGGTATGGGAAACCGCCCAGAAAGATCAGCACTGCAGCACTCCTCCCAGCAGGGACAGCAGAGTGAGCTGTAAAACCAGTATGGGAGCTGGTAAAACTGGTCTGAGAGAGAGAAAAGGGTGCTTCAGGTAGGCAGTATTGGTCAGGAGACCTCCCAGGCATGCAGCAGGGATGCTGGATGACAAATGTCCCAAGGGCAGCACGGCAGAATACAGCTCTGGATTTACCCTGGAGATGCAGCTGAAGGGGTAGAGCTGTGCAGTGCTCCTCCTGACCTCCCCTCTCAGCGGTGCTGGAATGCCATTGGCTATTTGCCTCTGTAGGTTTATCCCTCATATTGGGAAAAATCACCAAGGCAATCAGCAAAACCCAAAATGTCTCAGAGGAATTCAATTCAAGCCAGGAAATTCAAAGTTAGAGTCCCTGTGAGATCCAGCAGTCAGCAGTCTCACCTTTACAAGCTGACATCTGCCATTAGAGTCAGTCCCATGATTTAACTCTTTGTTGCTGTTATTAAAAACATTTTTAATATAGTTTGGGGGGCTCTTTGTGGTGTTTTCTTTTGGATTTGGAGTTTTTAAAAAGCCATTAGGTTCCCCTGCTTTCTGCCTGGCAGATCTCAATACTAGCTCCATAAAGTCATTGAAGTGTAGTGATTCCTCTTGTTTTCAGTGGAAGCAAAAGAGAATTGCTGTTATTTAGACCATTCTTTCAGCCTGGATGTTGGTGTCTGCATGCGTCTTATTTTCTATTGCTAAGAGAACGGGAAGTCTCATTTCCTTCTCTTCCAGAGGGATCAAAAACTTTATGGATGAGTGCCTACAATAGACTTTCAGAAGCAGTAAGCAGTAGTATTGGCAATAGCACAACCCCATGCTTCACACTGAAATACTGGCTGATCCTTGAAAAGTCTTGCTGATGCCATTACTGACTGCTCCAGAGAGGAAAAAATGACACAGGCAAAAGCTGTTAAAGATCAAATATAGGAGCATTTATGCCTATACATAACTGGCCTTCACAACATCCCCTGTGCCCACAGCCCTGGCAATGGGTGTGACTCCCAGCACTTGGGAGGAGCTCCCTGGTTCCTGAGCTTTAGGATACCATTATGAGCAGTTGGAGACCCTCTGAGTGAACACCTTCTTTTCACTGCCCAGGTGCATTGGGAGCAGCCTCTGGCTCCTGGGGACACTCCTTTCCTGGGGTTACCTTGCATTACCACTTCCACCATCCAAGTATTCCTAAGGGGAGGTTAGGTGCCACTTACCGGAGATACCTGTGTGTTTTAACAGGAAAAAGGAGATGGAAAAGGCTTCCAGTTCTAAAGTTCACTGCAGCTGGACCAGTGATTTGTCAATTACCTTCTAGTTCTTGTTAGCACAAGAAGAGCTCTAAGAAATAGTTTGATTTAGTCCAGGTATCAACACCACTGTGATCACTCACAGTGGCCAGGGTACAAGAGTGAAACAGGATGGATCAGTGTGAGAGGTTTCTCTGTCTCCTGCAGCCAGCAGTGTGCCAGAATCCTGCACTGGAGCACAACTCATCATGGGCTCAGCACAGAGGGGAAGGTCTTGATGTGGGGATACCTGCACCCTCACATAGCACACTCTTCATAGGTCCTGCTTCAGAGGATTGCCTGTGTTTCCTCACTTAGACATAATGGAGATAGGTCTGCCTGCCTTCAGAGGTGTGTGGATCAAGCTTAGAAAGCAAATATCACTTATTCCCAAGTGGCCTGAAACTTAGGCTGCAGACAAATGAGTTTCTTTGGGATAAGCTGTCTCCAGCTATAGTCCTTAGTGGTTATTTTACACAAAGAAACTGATATTTCTGACAGATGTTCATTTTGTAAGGCTGACTGGAGGAATCTGCTCTAACTTTTCTGTATTTTTCAGCCGCTGAAGCCAGACACTGACAACATCCCAGCAAAGTATCTGTTCTGATCCTGTGCAAAGAGAGAAGACTCACTACCCATGGCATTAAAGGAAGGAGAAGACAAGTACTGTCTATAGGTAAAGGATCTTTAATAGCAGTGTAAGATTCTGCTCTTTTGGGTACATAAATCTTATTTAATACAACCTCTGAATTTGTGACATTTGCAGCTGCAGCTCCATTTACCTGTGCAACAAGCAGCTGCAGCCATGGAAATCATTAAGGACACTCTGCATGGATCATCCTGCAGGGAGACTGGGACTTCTTCCACGCAGAGTGATCCATGGGCTGTGTGTCTGGGGGAAGTGACAGTCACCTCCCAAGCCCCAGGCTCTGCATTGTTGATGACTCATTAGGAAAATTGCTTCTACTTCCATTTCTGAGCCTGCTGCTGCCACCTAATTTCCACTGGGTCCGTTAGTCCATTCAGGAGCTCAGCAAACCCTGCTAGGAGCTGCCACCCTGGCTTGGGAATTGCTGCTCCAGAGGTTATTAGGGAACTTTATTAATAATCATTGCATTAACCTCTCAGCTAGTCGGTGATAGAAATGCCATTTCTTCCATTTTATAGCTGAGAAAAATGAAGCGTAGACAGATTCATCACCTGGTTACAGAGTCAATGGGAATTCTTAATGCTCCATAAATCTGAAAATTAGGCTGTCAGCAACTTCTGCAGTGAACCTGCAGCAAAGCCATTCAGGAGACCTAGTTCCTACCCATCAAGTGCCTCCTTCCCCAGTTTACTGGGAGAAACCAGGATGCATCTCTGAATTTCAGTTCCTGCAGCCAGGCACAGAGACTGGGGATCTGGAGGGGATGGAGGAACACAGCTCAGGACTCCCTGCCCACAGCAGACATCTCCACAGAGAACATCCTTGAGGAGGGGCATGATGCACTGAGTGACCATGCTTTGATCAAGGGGTAGGAACTAATGGGCCATATACAAAGTCTCACCACCTGAAACTTGACTCTGAAAGATTATTTTGTTGTTAAAATATACAATTTAGTTTAACTCAGGCTGCTTGAGATATGAGAAGAGCAGGAGCTGTGGGGGACTGACCTGGTTGGTTGATTTTTAAATTTCTAGTTTAATAGTGCAAAAGCAAGTAGCGCTAGTAGGGAGGATGCTTAGAGACATCTGTTCTATTTAGGATTATACAGAGTTCTTAAAATAAAGATTTTTTTCAATGCTTTATAGCAACACCTTTGCTACTTGCAAGATGAAATGTGATGCCTCAGCCTTAGGCTAGCTCCAAGCTGATATGGGGATTTTAAGCAGAAATGGTTTAACCCCTTTCAGAAACCAAGAATCAGCAAAAATAAAATACTTAAATTTATTTCTGTGTTTGAAATGGTCAGCTCTTTTAAAGCAAAAAAAAAAAAAAAAAAAAAAAAGCAAGAGGTATATGGTAGAAGTGTCATCTTTGCACTGCAAAAAATTACATCATTCTGCTCTTCTGAGGAGAAATTTTCACTTGATTGAACAAAATGAGGTTAAAATAATTTGGTGATTTTTCTGTAATACTGAAATACTGCCTTCAAAGTTTCTAGGCTCTACAGAGACCTGAAGAGAAATGTCCATGGAACTGCTGTTTTAATGCGTGTGCACTGAAGCAAAGCTGCAGAGGAGCCTGACCTGCAGCAGCAGAAATACCTGATGCACTGCTCAGAATTATGGAATTCCCTCTACACAGGAAAAAATGATGACACCATCTTATTATTAGGCACCACAGTGTAAGGGATGTGTCTGGGGGTAGAGTCAAGGTTCCCTTAAGGCATGTCCTTTTGCTCCAAGTGTGTTTGACCTCCTATTAGGAGGAGGTTTTCTAGGCAAATATTAACTAAACCCTCTGCTCAGTATAAGCATGGATAGAGATGGTTTCTCACACACACTGGCT
>WBNQ01030004.1:23372-53978 GCA_013401375.1 Spizella passerina | reverse complement strand
TGAGCAGTTTGCAAGATCTGTGGCACAAATTAGAGCTACAGAAGTGGAGCTATAGCATAAGCATTCACCATTTGCTGTAGTCTGTGCTATCTCTAGAACTGGCATAAAAAATTCATATAACAGTTGTGACTGTAGCTTTCTACAGTCTGAATTTGCCTTATTACTGCAAGTGTTTTCAGATATGTCTCTTCAGGAATTTAATCAAAGACACAAATTCTAAAACATCTGCTCTGGAAATTCCTGGCTGACTAAAACAATTCCTGGACATGAACACCAGGGCTGCACCTTATGCTCCATTGCAGTACTGGCTGTGGTTTTTTAAGTGGGTTAAATCAACATTGTTGAAATATTCATATCTGAAATAAACCATGAACAGGATATTGTTCAGGAGGGTTAGGATATCTTCCATCTAGAACATTTCTGGTGTGCTAGATTAAATGTTTTGGTGTTAGGATGTATTAAGTCTGTTTCCATGAATTTCTCATCCTACCACTTTGAAAAATTCACTTAATTTCTTTTTTTTTTCCCAAGACCAAAGAAAAAACACACAGAGGATAATAATGCTTATGTAGGGTGAGAATGATTTGATTAATTGATATCTCTGTAGTTTTTGGGCTTTGAAGAATTAATTACTTAGTTGCATTTGAAAGAGCTATAACATATTGTCAAGCATATTTAATCCTAAAAAAAAAAAAAAAAAAAACAACAAAAAAACAGCAGCATAAAACAATAATCCAAGCCAGATAAAAAAAAAAATAAATCAGTAGGTAGATAGAAATTATCTGGTTTAGAAGTGGACTGTTAATATTTCAGATGCCATCTTTCTCTCTGGCTGAGCATCCAGGTGAGGAGAGTGTGTATGCAAGTAAAGCTCAAATGAAATACCCTGCACAGAACTTGCTGAGAGATTTTTCTTTTCCTTGAAGAAATAACAAAACTCAGAGTGGGGCTAATGCTTGTGGTATCAGGCATAATGTGATACATCCATCATGTGTGAGGTAGCACTTGCCTTTTCCCACAGTGATACTTGAATAAAAACAGGAATAAAAATGTTTCTACTCTGCCTTTAGAGAACCTGTTGACCTCTCAAGTTTAAAATGCTCATATCTTTCTCTTATTAGCATCTGTTGGGAGAAATGAAGTGAAAAGATTGCTGCCTTCCTGTACTTAACAGCCTATTTAAATTAAAATGGTGATGCACATGGGTGTACATTGCCCTAATTTGAGCTTTCTGCAGTTTTTCCAAACAAAGCATTTTGTGTTGAAAGTTAAGGTGGGCACTATTTGTCTGTAAGGATGGATTAGCTCAGTGGCTAAAGCAAGTTAAAAAAAACAAACAGCAGAGAGAAAAAATGATATTTCACATAAAAGCAGACCTGCAAGGAAGCAAACCTAGTGTGGCTTCCACAGATCTGAGTCTCTGGAGTCTTTGTGTTTCGAAGGCATCAGCAGGGGAGGGGGAAGAGGACATAAGACAAAGCTTTCCAGACAAAAGAGAAAATCCAGATCTTTCTCTTTCAGCTTCTAAAATGTATTTACTGGAGCCATTCATCCTGGCAGGCACCAGCAGTGTTTTCTGAGGGTTTCCAGGCATTCTTGAAAGACTTCAGAGTAAAAATGTTGAATTAGCTCCATAATTGCTTAGTGCTGTTCTTACCAGGAGGGTTTGGAAGTTTCTCAGGGGTTACTTGATCTGAGAACCCAGGAGATGGCTGCTCTGTGATCCAGCTGTGCTGCTCTGTGATCCAGCTGTGCTGGGAATTCTCCTCTGCAGAGGTTTGGATGGCTGTGGCACAAGGGATGTGAAATCTGGCATCTTCTGCCCTGAAAGGGGTTTAGGGAGGCAGGGAGGGAATTCCTGGGTGGATCCCTTGTGGAAGGAAGGGTGAGAGCTGTGGGTGAGCCCCTGCTTTATCCCCAGGCATTCATGCCCTGTTCAATGGTGCCAGTCTCAGGTTTGGGCTGGCATGTCCCCTCAGGTGCCAGGCAGGAATTGTGAGTGGATCCCACCCTGCTTTTCTGCAGGGAGCACAGCGTGCAGAGGCATTCCCCAGGGTGATCACTGCAGTGCAGGCTCTAAGTTAGAGCTCTAACATGTGGATGTGAAGTGTTTTACACAGCTGTAATTGCTAATCCATAGAATTAGATGCAGAGTCCCTTCAAGAGGCTGACCCCTGCCTAATTAATGGCACAAACCAATTTTTATTGATGGTGCTAATCCAGATTGGCTGGTAATAGATAACTGAAGGGATGGGAGAGTGAGAGAAATGAAATAAACCTCTGAACTTCAGCTCTCACTGCAAGAAGGTTTGGTTTAGTAATTTAATCATTGGAGTTCAATAGAAGGCCCTCTTGCTGTCCTTTATCTGGAGTGCTGAACAAGTTCTGCAGCTTCAAAAAGAGAAAGAGAAGCTGTGAGAAAAAGACTCAGACTTTTAAAATAAGTAACCCACAACAAGCAATCTCTGACAAAAACCAGAAAACAAAGTTTTCATTCTTTCTTAAAATAAAGATACACCCACAAGGACTATTAGTGTCGTGTCAGTCATAAAGCATCTTTGTAGTTCTGCAATTATGTTGTACCTATGGCATTTAAAACTTTTTTGAGAGACTGGAGAAGGTTGCTTAATTAAAAAAAAAAAAAATTCCAAAAACAAAACACCAAAAAACTTTTGGAGCTATACACTTTGAGATGTTGAAATTCGCAATATATGCATAATTGAAATAAATTAATATGGTTTTGTACAATTAAGGACTTTACTAATTAACTTTGAAATACTGAACTCTTCATTACCCAAGCTGCTGCACATATATATATGTAAAATTATAGAGTAAACAAGAAATATAGATGTTAATTAGAAGTAGTGGTTTTATTCATACATTAAAACTATAATGATTGGTAAAATCATAAATTGATATGCAGGCTGTGTGATATCCTGTAGGGAAAAAAAACAATAAACCATAGTCTTTTAAAAATTAATATTTTATGGTGTGCTGGCACCCAGTACTACCTGCCATAATAGAAATAAACAGCAGCACAGACATCTCTGGGTGTTTTGTGCTTCATAAAGATATTGGGCACAAAAGATGAGCTCTGAGAGTTCCTTGGGAAAGCAGATCTGAGCTGAGAGGTTTGGGTTTATTCCAACACAAACAGAACAGCAGGCTAGGGAATTGCAAAGAATTTCAGTGGAGTTGGAAGTGTTCTTACTCTGTGACCACAGTTGTCACTGAGTATAGACAAAACCATTTCCTGCTGGTGGGACATTCCTGCTCGTACCCATTTGTGGGGAGTGAATTTATTCTGGCCAGAACAAGTCTCCTGGTGACAACTTGGATAAAATGGGGTTGTCATGCTGCCAAATACCTCAGTGCAAGTTCCATACAAATGGGCATGTGTTCTGGGGTTTCTGAGGGAAAAAAAAAAGGATATTTGGATATTTACAGGTGTGGGATTTCATAGCATTGTTTTAAATTGGTAGGAATCTCACAAAGAAAGCCTCCTTTATACAGCCTTAATAAAAAGGGTTTAAAAATCAGATTCCAGGAGATACTTTTCCTCACACATGACTCTCTTTTCATGGGTGGCTTCAACTGAATAGTCACATTTACATCAGGGAAACCTGAACAGGTCAGTGAGTGTGTGTGCAAGCTGTGAATGGCAGCAGAGCTGCAGCAGGATTAGACAGGGAGGAATGGATACAGCCATGGATCTGCTGTGGTTAACTCCTCTGGTTTATTCAGGCACGGGGTGTGTGTGGCTAACATCTCTGGTTTATTCGGGCACGAGGTGTGTGTGGTTAACTTCTCTGGTTCATTCAGGCACGGGGTGTGTGTGGCTAACATCTCTGGTTTATTCGGGCACGAGGTGTGTGTGGTTAACTTCTGTGGTTTATTCAGGCACGGGGTGTGTGTGGTTGACTTCTGTGGTTTATTCAGGTACAGGGGGTGGGTGGTTAACTCCTCTGGATTATTTAGGCAGGGGTGTGTGTGGTTAACTCCTCTGGATTATTCACACAGCTCTGGCTGATAATGAAGGGGGTGATTTCTGAACGCTGAGGGCACGCTAGGATGAACCTGTTGACATATAAAAGCAGCAAAGAGCACGCTGAGCCCCAGGAAACTGTAAAAGCATTTTGCACTAGTGAATGTGTGCTGTGCATTAGGGAGCTGACCTTGGCACCCCAGCACATTTAATTTTGTCTTTCTTTTAAGTTCTCTGAAGTACTTTTTTTTTCTTTTTATTACTTCATGTTAAAACTCTTGCAACTTAGAGCTTCCTCTCATGAAACCTGTAGTTCATTTCTTTGTGAGTCAAGCTAATTTTATTTATTTAATATGTGGAGTTGAAAGCTGACCATCACAAGTACAGGACAACACATCTCCTGCTCCTTCCTAGTGGTTTCCTCCTTTATTTGTGTTATTGCTGAACAGTTTTCCATGCTGTGTAAATGACTGGAATAGCAACTGTTGAATGATTCAGTGGCTGCCCAGGTTTTGCTGTGGTCCCAAGCCCAGCGTGGGCTGTGATGAGAACCTCGGGGTGCACCCAGAGAGCCATGAACCCAGAGTTTGTGAAATTCGGTCACTGGGACACCCCCAGGGTGGTGTTTGTCACAGATCCTTGTCACAGGAGCCCTGGAGATGAGCCAGGCTCTGCCAGCTCCCATCCTGAGCGTGGACAAATGCAAATCTGCACAAACAAGGAACGCTGTGCTGCTAAAACTGTAAAGTACACGAGAACTAACACGGGCAAATGTGAGTTGTTTATGAAAAATGTGTTGGAAGTGCCATAGGGTGGAATTATCACTTATAAAGATCTCACTCCCACAGCCCTGAATAGCTTAAAGGTGCTGGGAAATAAGGTTCTGCACTGCTTTCTGGAGATCATGTCTATTTTGTCTTAATTATTATAGCACTGAATATTGTTGCTCTTTAATGTCATGTTGTGAAATCCCTGATGTGCTCAGCACTCCAACCAACAGTGCACAAGATCAATCCTGGAAAAAACAACATAATATTTTAATTTAATCCCCCCCACTTCTTCAACTAGAGCTTTGTGAGCAGCCACTTTATCATTTACTGGACCTACAAATGCACCTGGCTGTCAGTACACAGATCCTCTGCTTTTCATTTTCTTCTAAGATGAACAGCACCATTTATTCTGATATTTCTGTAGGAGATACATTTACTGTATCTGTATCCATTGTCTTCCTGTCTTTCCAATTTACCTGATGGTGTGGTGAACTTTCCAGAATACAAAACCATCTCATTTGGAGTTATGGACTTGCTCCAAGAAGTCTGAGCAGCTCAGTCTTAATTATGGTCTGGATAGCTGAGTTACAGAAACTACTCTCTTTAAAAATAGAGCTTTTTAACTGCATTTGTGCATGACTGATTCTAGTCATTAGTCAGTTGAGATCAAGTCCTAGGTGGGTTCTTTTAATGATTTTTTTTTCAGTTGTACTCTAATAGTGAGGCAAATGGAGCAAATTGAGAGAAGTTTCCCAAAGTGTGAGATGGAAAGGCATTTCCTCAGAATTGCTCACTGTGGTGGGTGTTGGTCTGTGTGAGAGGATTTGAGGAACTTTACAGGTGACAGCAAAGTCTGTGTTCCAACCACGTTCCATCCCTGATGGGAAGGGATGTCAATGAGACTGGGAGGGCTGAGGGGTCAATTGGCTCTGTCTGAACCCAGCTGTGATGGCAAATGCTTAATCCCAAATCAATCCTCCTTCATTGCCACGGAGAAATGCAAATAAAGGCTGATTACAGCTTTCCTCTTGCAGGCAAGAGGTGAGGCTTCAGAAAAGTTGCAGGAGTCAAAGGATTGATTTGCTGTGGAGGATAGTTAGAGGAGACAGCAAATCAATTTACTGAAGCCAGAAGTTTGTGGGAGGGTCTGAGAGGACTTCTGGCTAGGGAGGACTGAGTTAAATGATGCCCCAAAGTAAAATGATGGAGATAAAGGTGGGCATTTGTGAAATGAAAGGAAGGGATGTGGAATTAAATGCAGATCTAAAGCAGCAAGGAATCTACTCTTGTGGTTGGGAATTTATGGGAGAGGTAAATTAAAGAAGGCACTTGTTGGCAGAACATTGCTTGAAGAGGTTTTATAAACTAGAGATAGCTCATAAGGACTGAGAAAGTCAGGGAGAGGAAAAAAATCAAATTCAAATGGGTTTCTTGGAGGGAAACATTACCATTTGTTAAAGCTGGTCTGATTTCTGGTTGAGATATCATACTAAACTTTTGTAAGGAGATAACAATTTAGGGCTTTGCTTGAGCAGTGCAATTTCCTTTAGATCCATTTAATCTTTTATGATAAGATTCTTCCACACTAACTTTTGCTGAAATCAACTGGTTTCCCTAAAGTGAATATCAATGACATCTCTACAGAAGACAATTCTTTAAAGTAAGAGGTAAATGTAGGAAAAAAGTGTAAGTAGAGAAGTAGAAAATTACTTCCACTGTAGTTTTTCGTCTGTTTTTTTAAATAATGTGATATTATGTTTATATAATGTCCTATATTTATAGACAATCTGAATGGAAGTTGAAATATGAATTCTGTATTATTGTTATTTTGTCTAGGAAAGATGAACCTGTATTCTCTGTGTGATGAGTTGGGTACAAGGAAAGAGACAATTGAATCTGTAATGTGGTTCATTGAGTGTTAGGAATAGAAATGGAACATGAAACTTTTCTTTCTTCTATTTACTGCTTTGGGCCTTGCTAAGATTGTTTAAAAAGAAAATAAAATTTCACAGCTATAAAATATTTCCTTAAGAATTCCCACGAAAGAGCGATGCAAGGTTATGTAAAATTTCTCTCTCAGGATTCAGGACAAGGCAGGACTAGGTCTGCTGTCTTGCAGTCGATGTTTATCATACATATTTAACACAGGAAATAGTTTTGCATTTTTTATTTGATCTCCAGCTTTCCACAAGGCTTCCTCCACCGCTGTTGATCTTTTGTCTCACATCAGTCGCGTGACACCCGCTCATTTTGCTGTGTGTCATGAGCAGTTGGTTTTGAGGGAACACTTTCATGTCATTTCCTTTGTCATGTCATTTGCCACTTTTATTAATTATTTCAGCTGTGATTTTTATATTTGCAGTGGTTAAATTTCCCTGGTATAATCAGTGTTTGTCTACAAAGGAGAACAAATGTCTTTTCATTCCCCGATTCAAAAGGTTTGTTTTTTTGGGCTCCTCAGTTAACACATTAATCAGCAGTGTCTCTGAGCACCCACTGACTGAGCAGCAGTGACATTTTCCTTCTCCTCATTTTGCTTTTCATCCCAACTCTTTGTTTGCTCAAGAAACAAGGCGTGCTGTCAGCTGCGGGCTGTTATCAGCACAGGTTCCTTGGGCTGGCCGATGGGAATCGTGCTGAGGGTAATTTGTGCCAGAGCTGGACACAGGGATGGTGAAGGACATGAAAAGTTGATGATGTGCAGGTTTTGAGTTCCACTTCACTCATACTGAGCAGCTCTCAGCTCCAGAGAGCACAGCCAGCCTATCTGCACGGCCTGGAAAATTCCATTTGGTTCAGGCAACACGTGTTGCACGGCCTCTTCTTTCTTCCCAGCTGCTCCCTTTGAGATAAGCCTGCAAGAGTAAAGGAAGGGAAAATATTATTCTTACCTTTGAATGCTGAGGCTTTTATATATGTAGAGATCTATCATAACATCTTTACATCCTTGTAATAAAGGTGCTTTATCTTTATTTACCTTGTAGCAGAAATGAGGAGAATCCTTAAAGGATTGTGGGACAAATCCTTACTTAGGCTGTTTCAATATGTTTTGTTTGATTTTTCTCGGTGATTATGTTACAATTCACACAAAATACAAAGCTGTACTTGAATTTAAAAGATCAGATAGTCTGTAAAAATATAGAGCACAGACCCAGGATATTTTGGGTTATTTTGTGGGGTTTTGTGCTTTGGGGTTTTGGTTTGTTTTTTATTTGCTAGTTTGTTTGGTTTTTTCCTTCATTGATCCTTGAACCAGTGTTGTTGCTAGAAAAGTCACTTGATGCAAGTTCAGACCTTTCAGTTCAGTGAGTAATTAATCAGTTGTAGGAACTGGAATCATAAAAAAACAGCATAAACTGACAAGGTTTAAGGGTCACTGTCATGTAAATTGTGGGAGTGTTTCATATTCCTTAATAAGAATTCCTGAAGAATTTTCATGAGTAGATTTAGTGCAGTAATCCAGAGATAACAGAATGTTTGTTTTATGAAATACATACATCAGAGGTATTAGAGAAGATAATGCAAGCAACCTTTATAAGTGAAATTATTCCCAGTCTGTTATGTCTGGACAGAGTAACACAGTTTTATAAAAGTATTTTATTTATTTTTTCACTGCCATGTTATTGCAGTGAATGTGTGCTTAATCTAAGACAAATAAGAGTTCAGTGTAAACAGTTTGGAAATCCAGTGATGGCCACATTCCGTCGTTTTTGCTCTTAAATATTCCAAATGTTTATTTTCAGATCTCTCATGTGAGACATTCAAACCCTTCACATCAGAATGATGCCTTAATGATTTTTATCTCATTAACTATTTCTAAAAGCTCAAATTGTTCCTGGAATTTGTCATCTGGAAGAATGGAAGCAATTGTCCCTAATAAACAAAATTCCATTTTCCTTAACACGTATAAAAGCTCTGTGTAAAAAACAACAGTGAAAATATTGAAATTGTTTTCCTTAATCTATAAGGATGCATTTTTTGCTGCAGAGCAAACAAGAGGGGATTTAAAGTGAGCTTTGGTTTTGTGGGTTCATTGTATGGCTTCATCTGCTGGCCACAAGGAGCAGGTGACCTCTGCCTGTGCTGCCTGACCCTGCTCAGAGCAGGGACAAGATCACAGAGGAAACAGAGGTAGATCTTGTATTAAATATTTAACACTGAAATTTAATACTTAACATTTAAAGCCAACCCAATATCTGGGCCAAGGAGCCTTGTAATGATATCTAAAATATAAAGATAACACATCTGGGTTGTAGGAACTGCCCTGAATATCCCTGGTGGGTCTAGAAACCCTCCAAAGAGCAGAGCCTCACACTGAGAGCTGCTGAGCCTGATTTGCACTCCTGTGCTGCCTCCATGCCCCAGGGACACAAATCTGCCACACTTATGGAGGCACTCAGGAGCCAGGAAATTGTGGCACTGGTGGACCTTGGCCCCAGTCTGTCATTGCTTCCAAAATCTCTTTATTCAGTGCAGCCTCCGATGAATTTTACGTTCTTTCCTTCCAGCATGGCAGCACAGCAGAGTTTATTATTATATAGGTCAGCCAGAGAAATAATTTTGTAATGTTATTATTTGTTATGTTTAGCTAGAAAAAACAATGGTTATAAATTTATGATTCTTCTTGAAATAGAGTGACTATTCTCCTGACAGCAAACTGCAGCAAAACCTGTGACATCAAGGCAGAATGTTTCCTGTAACTTCAGAAGGGATTTCTAACAGAGTGAGGATGGGTTTGGCAGAACTCAGGAGTGCTGGGGGAAATGTGAAGGGGCTTTGTGGGCATCTGTGGTGGCACTTTCCCAGTAAGAAAAAGGGAATATTTGTGTTGCTCTTCTTGATGGGAGGCAGCGCAGAGCTGTCCAAGGGAAGAAGCAGCAGTGAGGCTGACAGGCACCAGGTTCTTGCTGGTGCAATACAAATTCTTATGGATTTTACTAGAAAGGGATGGAGATTTTGGGCTCTATCCTGACCACATGAATAAAAACAAACCTATAATTTTTTCCTGAGCTGTGCTGCTGCAGCCCACAGACATGCTTGGCTTAAGTGGGTGATGGATCCTCCTGGCACAGATGTGTCCTGGGGCAGCTGGAGCCACTCTTTCCCACCCAGGGACTCCCACCTGCCTCCCCTGCTCCTCCCTCCTTTACAAACCACATTCTTTGCATCCACTCTGAATTCTGTGCCACAGCTCAGGATAGAGGCTGAATAATTTACTCCAAGTCACGATAAGGAACAATAAAAGCATTTCCCAACATATTTCTTTATCTCTTGAGGGATTATTTATGGTCTGAGTGCCTGTTCTGGACACACTCCTGCCACCTGAAGAACAATCTGACTTTTTTTATTTTACTTCATCTCCTCAGAGCTACAATATGTACTAGAAAAATCAAACATACTTTATAAGACGAATAGTCACAGCTGGGGATAAGGAATATAAATAGGATGACATCAAATGAAAAGAACTGATGATCCAACAAGGCTTCTATAGATCATGTTGTCTAATGTCAGGAGAATTGCAGATTAGTCTTGCTGCTCTTTATGAGTAAGCCTATTTATCAACTTTCTGGAAAAATCTAATTTAAGGTGGCACATTTTCCTTAGTTCTGCCACACTTCAAAGCTCAGAGTGTGGAGGTTGGTCAGCCATTCTGGCCTGGCTGTAATCACTGTGTGAGATTCCCTTTCAGGACTTTCTCCAGCAACCAGGTCCTTGCTACTCCTGCCTGGCTCTGATAATGTAATTTTGGTTTGCTTGATTAGTAAAAAAACCAGGAAGCCTTAGCTTTTAACAACTTTATCCAATTCAGACTTAATGTTCAGAGAGAAAGAGTAATTTAAATTGCAAATGTTCTTTAGAAGAAGCTGGATTTCTGTAAAGTATAACTTAGTCATGCCATAGAGAAAGAAGATGACAAGCCCCTAAAAAAACCCCACATTTGGACAAAGTGGATCCAGACAGAGGCTCTGCTGTTTTCCTGAATAACCTACAGAAAGAGAAACTATTTTTATGACAGGATATAACAAGAAATGTGAATTTTAACAACTCTGGAGGAAATATGCAGGAATATAAAATTTTAGTTTTGCTACTGTGTATTACATTTTTAACACAATGCTTTATATCCGAGCCACAAAACGGATTTGTGTACATTTCTATTCCTTCTTTAAAAGCTAAGTAGAGCTCAGACAAGTAAAACAAGCTGTTTGATATTATGTTCTTTTCCCCCTTTCACTTGAAGCAAGCTCAGCATCTAATGTCACATTAGTTTTATATGTGTAAATACTTTCAAGCCAGAACATAGAGTGTAAGCATATTTTATCACCTATTACCCTAAGATTTTTACATATATGAACTAAAAAAAGCTCAGTGTTTGTGAAATTTGAAGGTTTTTTGTTGGTTTTATTTTTTTGTTTATTCCTTTAGGATTATCTGAATTTGTGGTAAATCCTCTGTTCTTATATCAGAAAGTATTTAATTGTGAATTGTTTAGGAATTTCTTTATCATATTTGAAATCTGGGAAACTTATTTAGGTTTATAAGCAATGATGTGCAAGATAAAATAGAAGGATAACAGTTTCTGATTGTAATTTAAATGTAATAAAATAAGTTGTGCAACATTCTTCACCAGTCTATCCTCGCAGGCATTTTTCTTAGAAATTTCAAAATGCTGCTATTCTTACAGGAAGCTTTAGGATAAGTCTGTGTAATTCCTGTGCATGACATTCTGAAANACTTTCAAGCCAGAACATAGAGTGTAAGCATATTTTATCACCTATTACCCTAAGATTTTTACATATATGAACTAAAAAAAGCTCAGTGTTTGTGAAATTTGAAGGTTTTTGGTTTTTTTTTGTTTTTTCCTTTAGGATTATCTGATATTGTGGTAAATCCTCTGTTCTTATATCAGAAAGTATTTAATTGTGAATTGTTTAGGAATTTCTTTATCATATTTGAAATCTGGGAAACTTATTTAGGTTTATAAGCAATGATGTGCAAGATAAAATAGAAGGATAACAGTTTCTGATTGTAATTTAAATGTAATAAAATAAGTTGTGCAACATTCTTCACCAGTCTATCCTCGCAGGCATTTTTCTTAGAAATTTCAAAATGCTGCTATTCTTACAGGAAGCTTTAGGATAAGTCTGTGTAATTCCTGTGCATGACATTCTGAAAAGACCAGGGCTGTGAATATCTCACCTGTTTGCTTTTCAGTCAAAAGCTTCATGTGCAGAAAGCAATGTTTCAATTTAAAAAAAAAGGAAAGAAGAAGGTCATTTGACATTACTACACTACAATCAGAATTGTGTAGAGGAAAATAACATAAGAGCAATTTCAATAGGATGCTGCCTTGGAGCTGAATAGACTTAAGCATTTGCATCACCTGTTCAAGAAAATTGATAAGCCACAATTTTAGAATCAAATTCCTGAATCAACTTGCAGATTTGATGGTCTCAGTCTCTTGATTTTTTGCAGTTTTGCTGCTGCTGGTTACTGAACACCTGGATTTACTCTCTGTTGTTCCCACTTTGACTCTCTCATCATCTGGTGTCTGAAATCTGCAATTCCCTCTATTAGAATTTTAGTGGGGAAGATACTGAGTAACATGGCAAATACAAATAGCAGGTGGAAATAATTTCTGTAGTGAGTCTGTGCTGTTCCATGTGAGCTGGATTTGATTTACAATTAAAAGTATATATATATATATGTGCTTGTGAGATTAGTGAGTATTTTAATTTTTAATGCTACATCCCCTATCTGACATATCCCTTGGGATTCACAGGAAATCCTTTCTCCTTGCATAAAACCAACAAGATGCATTTACCCTAAAATTGCCCTTGAAATAGATACTTTTTCTAGTAGTATTTAGAATAATTTCTCCCTAATGACATCTCCTTTGTGGCACAATGCTTGATGGCTGAATCCTGAAGTGCAGATTTGGGTGTTTTTGCTTATGGTTGGGTTTCTTTAGAGAACCATTAAGAAAAAGCATTTTCCCAGTGAAGATTCACCATGTAGGGATGGATTTGGCTGCTGTGTAGAGAGCATTGTTCTTGTGTGGATGACCTCCTTGTGCAGAATGATAGTTTTATCCTTCTCTACATCATTATGTTTGCTGTACAGAAATCCTGCTGTGCTACATCATAATAACATGTAATCTTCTTGCTCAGTTTAGCTGAGATTTAAGGAGCCGCTGCTCATGGAAGCAGTTTTCTAAAGTCTGATCTATAATTTACCAGAATCAACCAGGCAAAAGAGCAAGAGGCTTTATAAGAGGGATACAGCCCTTAAAACTCTTAAATGAAGATTAGTTTAAAGTTTTACAATCCGGCACAGAACCATCTGGCAAATCTCGTGTCAGGCTTTGTTAAACCCCTGAGCATCCCTGGTGTGCTGCACCCACACCCTGCCCTTATCCTCCCTCCCCTGCCCCAGCTCTGCCCTGAGATGTGTTGGGACAAAAGAGGGAAATAAATGAGCCCAGGGCTGATTTCCCTGCAGGAACAGCAGAACAGATGTGGGCGTGCTGGAAATCATGTTCTAATGCTGGGTGTGCTCTGGGGGCTTTATTGCATCTCCCAGGAGGTGCTTGCAAGGTAAAAGCTGCCTGTTGGCAGCACCATTAGGGAATTGCTGGGTGAAATTGGGGCTTTTGAGCCCAAGGAATGGCTGGGAGGATGCAGAGCTATGTCACAGGGCATTTTGGTGCTTCCAGAGATGGAGCTGCAGCTGGGACAGCAAAACAAAATAGAGTGGAGCTGTCAGTGGTGATTCCAGGTTGCTGTTTACTCTGGGAAGCTCCTAAGTTACATTTCAGGGCTCTAGGCTCAAGGGTTCCTCACTGATCTCTTCACAAAGGGATTCTTATCTGTGTATTTGTTTGAGTTTCTGTCCTCTGGCAAAATATAGATCTTTGTTTCTTGAAACCAAAGCAGAAACCTTCCTATGGGAATCCTTAAGGACATCCTAATCTCAGCTGTCCTGTGGCTTTCTTTATGTATAAATATACAAACTTTGGAAACTCAGAATAGAATAATTTGTTTTAGCAATCTGTTTCATTAACTTATACTATTGCCACTAAAATGAACCCTTCTGTTAACCTTTCATGTGAAGGATCTTGGGAGGCTGAAGGAGAGGACTGCAGGAATCCAATTACCTGAAATCAACTTAGAGGCAAGGGGGAGGCATTGTTAATAGAGATAATCTCCTCCTCAGCTTATAGGGTTCAGAATTCTGCCTCAGTGCAAAGACATTCTGCCTGCACAGTAAAATCAGTGTACCTGATTTCCTAATTGAAGTGTGCAACAGAAAAGTAGTGAAGAGTGCATTTCCTGTCTAAAAATGTGGATTTTGGCAGACAGAAGTTGCCCCAAACAGATAAACCTTTGCAATCCCAACTATATTATGATAATGTAACATAGCTGATATACAACCTAGCACATTTTTTGCTGTTGGTTCTCGAATTTCACTTCAAGCCATAGAAGTTTTCAGCTTGAAAGCTTGTTTCATACAGTTTTGGTTTTTTTGTTTTTTTTCCTTTGCTGTAAAGTGCAGGAGTAGGACACTTGGAGTCGGACAATTTTAATGCTGCCATAGCAGTTTCCTAAGGCACCAGAGAAAAATGCATGGTTTTATCTTGGAATTTCAGTCTGCTTTTGCTACTCACAGTAATCAATAACCACTAGAATTACTGGTGGTAGTATCTGCCTAGGTAATTGTAGGGCTTTTCCAGAAATCAGAATAGGTGAACCAAAGTTGTCATGTTGTAACTTTTTATTTTTTCTTCTCAATTCTAAGTCAAGGTTTGCTTTGAAAAAAGTGAAAACTTGTCAATAGAGAAGGAGAATGGAATGGAGGTAACATTTATCCAGTTGAACCAATCCAGTATTTAGTATTAGAATAGAACTTAATCAGGTTGAGTTATCCCAGATGCACTGAAGATCTCCCCTCATGTTTCAGAGTGAGGACCACTCTCAAACACCCAGATCCATCATTCCATTAAAGAAAAAACTAATATCTGACTTAAAAAACTTTCATAACCTTTAAAATCTGTTTTACAGTTCATTTTCTCTGGTAGGCTTTGGAAGCCTGGATATTACCTGTCAAGTTGTCATAAGTAATTATGTGTTTGTTAACTTATTGCTCCTAATAAACAACAGGAAATATTCATGATGAATTTCATTTTTCCCTTAAAAAAATATTTAATAACTGCTTTGATTAAATATTAAAGCTTTCTTTTGCTGTTACAACCAGACAAAAAATCCAAAATATCAGCAAAATATTTTGTGCACAGTCTTTTATGACCTGGTTATTATTCTGGACTTTATTGATTGCTAACATCACTGATCAGGATAATTTCTAGGTGGTCAGGTGATGGGACTGGCTGTATGATGGCACAGCAAACCAAAACTTTGTTCCTATTGAAAACACCTGAAAATTTGAGTTAATGTAGGTATACAGGCTTGGGTTGCATCTGGAGTTATTGCATTTCTCGGTGGACAAAAGGAAATAATTCTGAGATGAAGGAAACCTTTACAGCCAGCACGGTTTTCTGTGGTTCCTTGGTTTGTGCCTTGCTCAGTGCCTGTACCCCAGCAGTGACAGAGTGCCAGGTGATGATTTGGGGCAGAATGTGCCTCCCTGAGCTGCAGCAGAGAGGGAGGAGCAGGAGGAGCTGTCCAAGGTACCCCCTGTGCTGGTGGAACAGCGCCTGGCTCCAACAGAGGTACAGGTGGCTCTTCCAACATGGAAAAAAACACATTTATTTCACCTGTCAGCCTTGATTGCTAGAAAAATTGTAATCAATGTGTGTGCAAGGGCTGGGGGAGCTCTACTGGCACTGCTGGAACCACAACATCATGTCCAGGTTGAGATCTTCCATCTTTGATCCAGTCCAATTCCATCTTTGATCTCATCATGAGCACAGCTCCCTTCCAAATGTGGAACTAAAACATCAAGTTGAGGAAGAGGAGGGAACATAAAAGACTGTGGGCACAGTCTCTTGTTTCTTCAGGGGATTTGGGAACTGCAGAAGGGTGTAGGAAGATGCTCCAAGCTAAACAAGGGGATAAAGGCTTCCCAAAAACTTCCCACTTTTAGTCAGGGCTTCTTTATCTGTGCTGGAAGGAAGAAGCTCCTGTGAGGATTTTCTCTTATTACCACATCCTTCTTTCTAACAGAGGAAGGAGAACTTTTGGCTAAGTGCTGTAGGTGATATCCATTAGCAAGGTGTGTGTATCTCAGCCAGGGTGAGCAAGCTCTGTACTCCAGGTGTAGCTGCTGTTGTAGCAGGCAGTTCAGAGCAGGTAACGCACCTGGAGAGGAGCAGGAATTTCCTTTTGTGACAGGTACAGGCACTGGGTGGGTGCCTAGCTGTCCCTGTGGGCTCACAGCCCCTCTGGGATGTGTTTGTCCATGGGAAAGTTGATCCCACAAATCCCCTCCTGGTTCTCCTTGGCAAACCAGAGCTGGCTGTGGGACAGCACTGGAAATTGGAGTGAGAGCCACAAAGGTGTTTCCTGTGAGGAAAGCATCAGGGATGAAGGAGCTGGTGCTTGGTTTTGTCCTCCTTCCCTCCAGGAGCAGCACTTTCCCTGGAATCTGCACTATTTTCACTCTTCCTGTGTGCTGTCCCTATTTCCTGCTGTTTTATCTTCGGGGTCTCTTTAGGTGCAGGGCAGGGGGATCTTTAGGAAGTAAATGGGGCCAGTCTAAATAAAATTCAGCATTAATTTCTTTGAGTTTTCATGAAGCCATGTCTAAGATTGAGAACATGGTTTCCAGTGTTAGCCAAACACTTCAAGTGCTGTTTCACCTAAATGTACTTTTACATCTATTTTCCTTGCATAATCACTTATTTATTCATTTTTCTCTTTGCCCTCTAAGTGGACAAATGTTGTATAAAGAACTGGTGTGAAATGCCAAGGAGAATTATTTCTCAAGAAATAATGTGATTTTTAACAGCAGTTCCTGGCAGGCTGGCCCATGTGGAATTATTATGGTATCTTTAGCATCACAATTGATATGTTTAATAATTTTCATTGTGTGTTTGGGTCCCTTTGATGGCTGATGATTAAAGCAAGATTATAAGGTAGACTACATTTGCTTTTGAACACATGAAAAACACAACCTTCCCTTCCCAGATGCATTCATTTTAACTCTTTTTAGCATTCACTGAATCTGTGGTTATTTCTTTTTACTTCTGAAATGCACTTATTGTTCTATTTCAAGAATGAATCGTATTCCATTGCTACCCCAAAATACAAAATAACAAAAAATGGTAAAAATTATTGCTTGTAATCTATTATTACAGGCAATCCAAGCTGCCAAAACACAATTGCCATTTAATAAGGTGGTTTTTTGAAAGAAGCCCTGTGAATGCTCCATGCAAACTGAAGTTGCCCCCAAATTCTGTATTTAAAAAACAATGCTTCCTTTTAAGCAGCTATATTTTGGTGTAAAAGACAAAAAATTCAATGGCATCTCCTTTTCTGTGTCAGTCTTTGCAGTCTCCATGGGCATTTAGTGGGACCTGGATAATGCGATATTTGTATTAGATATGGTCAAAGGGATTGTCATTAGAGATGTATTTTAGGAGGAGGAAAACCTTGGTGCTACTTAAAAGTATTTCAGCAGATCTTTTTTTTTACACTTGTGAATGTCATTGTTGCTGTTTTAATGCAGAACAAAAATTTAGGGAGAAAGAAAATATGAGACTTTTATTCTTCACAGCAGTGTGTAAAATTCCCTCACTGGAAGCACATATGGAGAAAATTAAAAGGTGCCAACATCCTGGTCAATCCTCTGTCCCAGTGACCAAGATCTTATGCATTTATTATTGCAGTAATTAGATGTTAGCAAAGAATTGCAGGATGTTTTGGTATTGTAAAAAAAGAAAGGGTGGAGGATCACAGTCTTTGAAGACCATTTTAATTTATTTGATTAGATGACTTTTGATTTGAGGTGGTTGTTCTTAGAACATTCCAAGTAGTGGGAAGCCAAGGAGACAGAAACCTTTAACTGCTCTGTCTCCTGGCTCCAGCTCTGAGGATTAAGGAAAGACAAGGGCTCTCATCTGAAAACATGGCTCCACATCCAAATAATTCAGCCTTGAAAAGTGTTTCCCAAAAATTCCTTTTCTGATTCATCTATTGAAGTTACAGTGAGATAACACAGCCTGGGCAGAAAACAGGGGAGAAACCAGAGTTGAGTTCCCTCTGAACTTCTGCTGCTGAACCAAACTCTGGTGGCAAATATTTCATATTTTTGACTGAATTTTTTACCTGTATGCACAGATGAAGGTGTGTACCCCCACACCTTGAAAGACACAGCAACTCTATAAAGTTATTTAGCTGGTGGGGAAAAAAGTTACTTACAGCCTACACCAAATGTGTGCATTGATACATTATTGTATGGAATTTGTACCTGTTTTATTCCCTCAAGGGATATTAATGCTGAATGCTGACTGAACATAACACTGACACATCTTTTTCTCTCCCAAAAGCACACAAAAGAAGTGGGAAGGCCACAAACTCCTTTGAAAGAAACCACCTTGGAGCCCTGGACTCAGCCACAGGTAGGCTGGAACAACTTTTCTGATCACTTCTTGTCTGTAGTGCCGGTTTCTATAAGTATTTATGGACACAATCTGCAAAAAAATTGTTCTGTAGTTCTTCTATCACATGTCAAAATAATTAGTTTTAGTTTTTGGCTGCCCAGACTATTGGTGGTCCCCTTTAAGTTCTTTTTAAGGGAGGAATGCCAGCCTTATCTTGCCTTCAACTTGTGCTTAAAAAAAATTGCAGAACTTGACAAAACAAAATTGCTTTTGATGGTTTTATTGGTGTGTCAATAAACAGTGAGCATCTGGTGTAGGAATGAAGGGGTGAATGTTTGTTATTTTGGGAGGGAGGTTTGAGACATCAGCCTTTTGCTTCATGAGGACTTAACCAAGAATAAGCAGTAATTAATCATGCAAAAAGCAGTAAAGAAACATGGATATTAATATGTAATCTTTCTTAACGCAGAATGCGTTTGAATATTTTGGTGTTTGTAGTTACTTGAAAAAAATATTTATTGTAAATGTTTTATGTGGAGGATTTCAGAGCCCTTTTTGCTGTTTATTCCCTGTGTATCAGTGTACTGCACATGGAGCATGTGGCTTCAGAGGTGATGTGAGGGAAGGAAAGAAGCAGTGAGATGTGAAATCCTGGAAGTAAAGTTTGTTCCAGAGGTTCTACTCCCAAAGCTTGTGGCAAATACAGTGCAGGAATTGAGAAGCAGAAATGAAAAAGCCCTCACAGCTCTGCTCATGCCTGAGTGCATTTCCCTTTAGCAGGTGCAGTGCTGGCTGTGCAGGCTCTACAGGACAGTCCAAAATATAGAAACTCTCAGCTGATAAACCCAGCTATGTGCTGTTCACGTTTGTGCATGCACAGAGGAGATGTCTGTCTGTAAACCTGCAAGCCTGGTGCTGCAGGGCAGTCCCTGAGCTCTCCAAGGCCCAGGATTTCCCCTTTTCCCAGTTCAGGGTGCGCTGCTCCACACCCCAAACCCCCCAAACCCTGCGTGCAGGCAGCTGCTAATCACAGCAGTTAAACCCCATCGATCTGAGGCTGCAATCAATGATGTTTATGTGCAGTCCTGCGGGGTTTGCTGTGCTCCTCAGCTAGCAGCAGGCATTAACCCTTCATGTGCTGGGACAGCCTGCAGGGAGGGGTCTGGTCCCAGCTGATGGGGCATTGAGGGCTCCTCCTGTTCCTCTCCTGCAGCATTTCCTCCTGTTCCTCTCTACAGAATTTCCTTCTGTTCCTCTCCTACAGAATTTCCTCACCAGGAGCTTGGGCTGGGGCTGGGTTTGGGTTCTTTGAGAGGATTTTGGCTTCTGAGTTGAGAGAGGAGCTGTTGAAGCAGCCTGATGCTGTGATTGTCATTTACGCATTTACGATTGTCGTTTATGATTGTCACACGCACTGGTGTGTGAACGTGGGTGACACAGGTGAATTTTGCAGCCATTTTTCCTTGGTGCTTTGTGTGACTTGTTGCCAGCAGTCCTGCCAAGGATATATTCTGTTGCACTGTCCCAGTGTTGATGGGAATCCTTGTTCTTGCTGGAAAAACAACAACAGACCATCACCATGTTGTTTGATTGCTATTGAAATCTGCATTTGCCACAGCTTTAATTAATAGCCACAAAGATTAAAATTCATTAAATATTTTTGTCATTCCTATTCATTTTTTTATTTTAAAAGACAGTCTTTTTTATTAAAACAAATATATACAAAGAAACTAATGCTAATATGGTTTTTTATTTCTTGGAGAGAACAATTGTAATCAACAAAATCAAAAACTGCTGGAGCCATTATTGTAGCAGAAAATTAAATTAGTTGATAATTCTTTCATGGATGTAATTCTGGCCACTGCAAATCCCTCCTTAGGTATTTTGTATAAAGTGAGTAAAAATTCATGGCATGGATAAAAGCTTTGTCTATTTTATGAGCAACAGGCAAATGATCCAAATGGTGCTCATAAAGCAAATGGTTCCCAACTCTAAAAGGAGGAGAAATGTATTTAAAAGCTGCTGGAATGAGCCACGAGCAAAGCCAATTCCTCTGTACAAAAAGGTGTAACTTCCATGGGAGTTTTTTGAGTCCCCCCAACCACACACAGGGGAGAGTCTCACTACTTGTGCCTATTTAATAACAACAATAAAAAACCATTTGGTGTGCTCGGGCTGCTGTGGGATGAGCTCTGGCAGCAGAGAGGGAATGGAGCAGCCCAGAGCAGGGTTTGTGTGCAGGGCCAGGGGGCAGTGAGGCAGAAAGAGCCACATCTGGCCCCTGCCAGCAGCAGGGAGAAGCTGGTGCCCATTAGCAGCAGGGCAATTTCACACAGAGGTTACAGGCTGGGCAAACGAGGATTTGGGGTTTGTGCTGCCGTGGCTCCTGCTTGCCTTATTTGCTCAAGGTTGGATCTTGGAAGCAGCCAGGGTTTGCTGGGAATTTGGAAACAGCTCTGCAATTAGATAAGAAAAGAGCTGTAGTGCTTTGTCAGGCTCATTTCTCCTTCTGTGTGGTGGGGCTTTTGTTCTTGGTTTTACAATTGTGATTTTTAGGGGTTTTGGCTGTGCTTGATTAAGTTCACAGAGCAGAATGACATTGACATTGTGGGAATGCTTTTTTTATGGCCGTGCCTTTTAACTTGTAGTTTTCTGCATCTTTTTTTTTCTGTGAGCTCAGTGAATGGAAACTGATGTTCCTGCCTGGAAAATAAAGTACGAGAGACTCATTCCGATAAATTTNATTCTGGCCACTGCAAATCCCTCCTTAGGTATTTTGTATAAAGTGAGTAAAAATTCATGGCATGGATAAAAGCTTTGTCTATTTTATGAGCAACAGGCAAATGATCCAAATGGTGCTCATAAAGCAAATGGTTCCCAACTCTAAAAGGAGGAGAAATGTATTTAAAAGCTGCTGGAATGAGCCACGAGCAAAGCCAATTCCTCTGTACAAAAAGGTGTAACTTCCATGGGAGTTTTTTGAGTCCCCCCAACCACACACAGGGGAGAGTCTCACTACTTGTGTCTATTTAATAACAACAATAAAAAACCATTTGGTGCGCTCAGGCTGCTGTGGGATGAGCTCTGGCAGCAGAGAGGGAATGGAGCAGCCCAGAGCAGGGTTTGTGTGCAGGGCCAAGGGGCAGTGAGGCAGAAAGAGCCACATCTGGCCCCTGCCAGCAGCAGGGAGAAGCTGGTGCCCATTAGCAGCAGGGCAATTTCACACAGAGGTTACAGGCTGGGCAAACGAGGATTTGGGGTTTGTGCTGCCGTGGCTCCTGCTTGCCTTATTTGCTCAAGGTTGGATCTTGGAAGCAGCCAGGGTTTGCTGGGAATTTGGAAACAGCTCTGCAATTAGATAAGAAAAGAGCTGTAGTGCTTTGTCAGGCTCATTTCTCCTTCTGTGTGGTGGGGCTTTTGTTCTTGGTTTTACAATGGTGATTTTTAGGGGTTTTGGCTGTGCTTGATTAAGTTCACAGAGCAGAATGACATTGACATTGTGGGAATGCTTTTTTTATGGCCGTGCCTTTTAACTTGTAGTTTTCTGCATCTTTTTTTTTCTGTGAGCTCAGTGAATGGAAACTGATGTTCCTGCCTGGAAAATAAAGTACGAGAGACTCATTCCGATAAATTTGGGACAAGGCCTTTGCAGATAAGGAACACGTGTGGGAGTAGTTGCCCAAATAGACTTGTCATTGGTTTACAAGCTTTATTTAAATGCTAAATACCATGTATTCCTGTGGTTGTGTTTTTTGCTGCTTTGCCTGATTAAACATTTAGCTGATAAACCCTGTCAAGGCTGTTCAGAGCTGCTGTGGTTAAGATTATGTATTTGTAGCCTCTAAATTTACAGTCCATTATAGACAGGACAATTTAAAATCAAAGTAATCTGTGATTGTTTAAATTTCTGAGGTTGCTGCTGCTGAATTTTGTGTGGCAGTGACATGAAATAATGTTGGTCACCATGGTTCTGAATCAGAAACAAATTGTTTCTCCCAGCCTTTGGCAAGGTGGGATTGGTCTCAGGAAACAACTGCCAGGATGAGAGGAAATGGCCTAAAGGTTTGCCAAGGTTTAGATGAGATGGCAAAAAAGGAAAAATTCTTCACTGAAAACACAGGAATTAGGCAGCCCAGGGAGATGTGGGATCACCAGGTCTTCTCCAACCCTAAAACCTCCAGGATTCTGTCATTACTGGGAAAATGAATCCAGAAAGAGACAACAGGGATTTACCATTTTCTTATTGAAAAGGAACAATGCTCAAGTTTAAACTGCAGTAGTGGCAAACAGTGAGGTTTGCCAGCATGACAGGTACAACAAAACTCCCACTCTTCAGTTGCAGAATATTGCTGATTTAATTTCTTTTTGGTGACTCCTACATCGCTGTCTATTATGTGTGTCTCTGAAATACTTCATACAAGTGGTGCCTAGAGGTGTTCAACAGGATAAAATGTGAGAAGGTGATGGTAGTGCTGCAGCTTTTTATTTGTTTATTAATTGTGAAAACTCCAAGTGCTTTTAGTCGCTGAAGATAATGGCTAAAAAGTCAGGATATAGCTGCATTAATCTTCCTGGCCCAAATGTAGCATAATTACTTTAATGAACGTGTTAATTTATCCCCTCTCCTTTTCTCTTCCTCCTTCCCTGCTCACAATCAGTGGAACCTGAGACAGTGATGGCACTCAGAGCTCTCTGGGAGGGGTGAGTGCCTGAGGATGATGATGTCAAATAAATGATGTTTATTCAAATAAACCACATCTCACACCAACAAGGTTTCATTTCCACCTGCTGTAGAGGTGGGGAATTCCACAGCACTGGGCAACACAACAAGATCCACCCAAATCCAGCCATTTGTGACTCAAAAAGAGGATTCTTCTGAATCTATAGTTTCATTTTCTCTTTATTTGGCTGCAGAACACAGTCCATTTTTATTTTTTTTTTTAGCAAAATTGCTTTTTCAGAAAAGGCAAAACCACTTGCTCAAATCTAATTACAAATGATAGAGTGTAAGGGGTTTTTTTTTGCTCAATTTTAAAGAATCACTTTATAATCTTAGAACAGTGGATACAACATCACTAATCCAATATTTTAGCAGTAAATACGTTTGATGATGGGAATTGCTACACTAATCTTATATCCCTCCATAGTATAGTTAAGAAATCCACAGGGGGTTTTACTAATCAGTTTTTGTAAAGTAAATCAAGTCATGTAATTCGGGTTGCCTCCAAATGCCCAGCAATGCAGGCACAGCCATGTGCAGCACTTTCTGTTCTTTTCATTGCTTTTGAGCCCTAATCTGCAGCCAGGCTCTCCCCTGAGCATTTCTGGACAGAAAAGTCTCCAAGCACCCTCTGACAGAGATGTCTTATTAGGAGAGCTGGCAATTCACCTTGTTCCCCTCAGCTCCTGCTCACAGGCAAAAAGCTGCCAGTAATAAATATAATCCAACCATATTTGCTGCTCTGCTTCTGATAAATATGCTTGAAGGTACTTATTTAAGCACTCACTTTATTGACAAGTGAGATATATTGCAATATGGCCTGTGGTTTGATCTTGGCTTTAAAAATATTCAAAATTAAAATAGGTTGTTTGTTGTTTTTTCTTATTTATAAAAAGAGTGTTTTAAATTAAGAACAAATATTAGAAACTGTGGTTAAATATTTGAAGGGAAGCAATTAATAAGAATTTAGTGCAAATTTTGTTCCCACAGTACATTGGTATTGAATTATTGTTCATGGAGTCCTGGTGTGCTCTGTTTGCTTAAGTCACAGCTTGAGCCTTTAGGACTCAAAACCAGTCAAAGTCAGAATAAAAACAAAGATTTTTTTCCTGGTTTGGTGTCTTCAATAGAAACTAGCCCCCTAAACAGATTTATACAGTCTATTCACACCCAGGTTATATTCAGTATTTAGAATCTATGTGCTCAAAATATTCCTTTTTTTTTTGGTGCCTTAGTAAATTCAAATATTCCTTGAATATATTTCTTATGTAATGGAGTTTCAATTGTAATCCTGAGTACTAACACAACAAAAAAAATTGGTAAAATTAAAAAAAAAAAAAAGGCAAAAAAAACCCCCAAACAAGTAATAAAGGACTAGATCAGAGCAGTAGTTGTGGGGATTCTAAATGCAATTAGAATTTCCTACATAAATTTGTGAACTGTTTTTGAGCACTCCAATCTTAAATCCTGCTACTTGATTTCTTATAATGGGGGCCTCCCAAGCTTGAAGCCAATGGAAGCAGAGTTGTCCTGGTGTGATTTGAGTATCTTCAGGAACAAAATAACATTTTATTGAGAAACTGAAGAGAAAAGAAAACACGCTAATTATCCCTGACATCCTGAACAAATAATGCATGCAGAAATCAGGGCACAGTTCTGGAAGGTGACTCTGAAAAGCAGTTTATGGAGTGGAAAGGGGCATTAACAAATTCTTGTCTATTGATAGCTTCCCCTGGTTCCAGTTAATGTGGAATAGAACACCACCAACTTGCCACATATAAACCAGTATATCAGCCTGTAGTAGGCCACTGGGAGTATTCAACTGTAAAATAAAAAAGGTAATTACAAGATGTTTGCAAATAAAATCTTAATTCTAATTAAATCAAGACTTACTCCGCAGCGGAGCAGGGTTGCTGAGGTTACCTGGCCACAGGCAGAACTCTATTTGTATTAACCTGGCAGCATTTCAGACAGACTTTACTATGTATAAAATAATTTTTTCAAGATCCTGGTTTGCCATAGTGCATGGCAGTGGAGGTTAGTGCTTGTGTAGCTGAAAAGTCACTCAGAGAAAATAAGGACAAAAAGAAGCAGGCTCTCAGAGCTGTGAGCACTGAATTTGCTATTGATTTCAGCAGGGGAGACTATTACAAAAGCAGAATATAATTCCCATTTCATTTAAGTTTAGCTGTCTGTTTTCCAGACTGGATTGTGATTCCATGATAAAAAACCTCTCAATTTGAGCCAATACAGAGTTCTCTCCTGAGTTAATTAAAAGCAGGGAGGGCTCCCCAGACAGCTCCCATTGAGCTCATGGGGCTGGATGTGCTGGCACACTGCTCTGTGCTCCCGCAGCCCAAACATCCCAAGTGCTCACGGGGAAATCAGCCTGTAGCAAAGGCTCCAGGTCCTCCTTGAGCTATTTAAATCCTTTCTGAGTCATTTGCCTTGTAGAATGTTCTTCCCTTTTTGTCCGCGATGTTGTCCGCCTAATTCCTGTGGCTCTCACTGTTAAATCTTTTCTTTCCTCTGGCTTCTGACGTGCCAGGGCTGCTGTTACAGACTCAAACAGAGGTGCAGAGAGGAAAGGATGGGCAGGAGGAGCAGGGAGCTCATCTGTAGTGTGACAGTGTTCACAGGGGTTCTTGGATGAGGGAAGAGACGACAATGTTGACTCCATGTTCAGAAGGCTTGATTTATTATTTTATGATATATATATTACATTGTAACTAACTAAAAAGAATAGAAGGAAAGGTTTTCTCTCAGAAGGCTAGCTAAGAATACAATGGAATGATTAACAAAGGTCTGTGGCTCAGCCTGGACAGAGAGAGGGCTCTGCCATGAGTGGTCACTAATTCCAAACATCCACACAAGACCAATCCCAGATGCACCTGTTGCATTCCACAGCAGCAGATAACCATTGCTTGCATTTTGTTCCTGAGGCCTCAGCCCCTCAGAAGGGAAAAAATCCTAAGGGAAGATTTTTACAAAAAGATTTTCACAAACAGATGTCTGTGACACTGTAGAGCATCACCTGGTTCCCACCCCAGTGCAAACAGGGAACCCCAATGCAAACAGGGAACCCCAAAAAGCTGCCAATGCCTCATCTGGGGCTGCAGGGAGGGAGCTGTGCTGCTCAAAGCAGCCAGGGCATTTATCTTCCTTCTCCTCATGCTGATTTGGGCACTCAGCAGTGAAGCAGTGTTTAGAAAGGGCAGGTAGGCAGCTCCTCCTTCATCTTTGGAGATGCACAAAGCCCTGTCAGAGTCTGGGTAAATCACCTGGGTCTGCTATCAGAGGATGTAGATGAGCTCTGTGAGGTGCTCAGTTAGCCATGAGGATGCTCAGAATGTTTTTACTTTTCCTTCACCTTTAGGCCAGGGAGCAGAGACACCCTTGTTATTTAGGAGGAAACTCCAAATATCAAAACCATTAAATGCCACTGGACTGTAACTTAGTGCTGTGAGCCGTGCCCAGCTTGCTTAAATCTGCAAATTGGAAACACCAAGGAGCTGGGATTGATGGAGGCGTCCCTTCTGCAGTGCCCACCTGGCTGGCACAGCAAGGGGAGGCAGGAGCTGTGCTCAGAACAGATCCATGCCCTGCACTGCTCCACCAGAGCAGGGATTTGTGCAGCTGGGAGGGACAGGAGCAGCTTGAAAAGCCCTTGGAAAGCATGAACATAATAAAATCTCTCTGCTGTTGTGCCTTAAATCTTAAAAAATGGTTTTGGCTTCCATGCAGATCTTAGCATGTTCGAGGGAAAGCTTTTGGAAGTTTTGGATTTTCAACTCTTGGTTTATCTCCTGATGTTTTCTTTCCCACACTGTTTTTAGGAAACTTGTATCCATCTTTTCTTGATGATGGTGTTTTTTTTTGTTTGGTTGGCTTTTTTTAAAGTAAACTTTTCCAGTGCTTAGTAAGAACATTATATCTCAATTCCTGATGAATTAGTGACACAAATTTTTCATTCTGGACAGCAAACAGAGCCATAAAATCTTGTCCCAGCAATGTCAGAAGGAGGCACTGAGTGCACTGTGAGCTGTTCACCTGCAGAGGTTCCCTCCAGTTGGGATTCTTTTAACACTGAATATTTTATTATTGCTCACAAAGGATGGAGGCTGAAACCCAGTGTTGGGGACACATTATTCATAAATGCTGTTAAAGCTCCCAATGCACACCCAAACTCCCTCTCACACCTCTTCAGTGTTGAAAAGCGATTTTGCCTGAATTTAGTTAACAGAAATGTGGGATTTCACCAGTCCATTAAGTTCTATGATTATTGTTTTGTGTCTTAGTGGAGATGGTGGCTCTGGGTTGCCAGGTTGCTCACCCTCTGAGGCAACTCCTCATCTGCAAAATCATTGTTTTTCTTGAAGGATATTTTATGGTCTGATTAATTTTTTGGCTGAAAATTGTTGCATATAAAGCAGACACACTCCAGGTTGGTGCCCCAGTGCCTGTAAGGTAATGGGTATTTTGGACTCATTCAATCCCAAATGAGATTAACACCACTGCTCCCTCCATCTGCCTTTGAGAAAGAATCCAATAAATAACGAGGGGAGATTATCAGAATCAGCATTTGCAGTGGGATTTAGCTCCTGCAAGGAGACTGGGGCACTCCCAGAGGGTGCAGGTGCTGCTGTGCCACTCAGGGTGCCCATATTGAGTTCTTTTAGGGGAGTTTATGGCAATTCTGCCCTTTAAAATGGACATTTCTCACTCCTCAGACCTCATGACCTCACTGGGGCTTCTTGCTAAGATTTTATTGGTTTTCTTCACCTAGAAGGGATTTCAAAACAGAGAAACAGTGAAGAATAAACTGAGCTGTGGGGACTTTTCCTGCTCGGACAGCTTTTGATTGCAGATTGAGATGCTGAGCTGGGAAATCAGAATCCAGCCTGGCCACAAGGCTCCCCTGATCTGCATCCAGGTGCCTGTTAAAGGTGTGTTCTCTCACAATTAATTCAACAAATGAGATCTTCCTCCAGATCTTTTTTCCTTTGTGTTATCCCGTTCCAAATCTATAAATTCATATCTATAAATTTCATATCTATGAAACCATTCTCTAAAGCAGTAATTGATTTTCAGGCCATAGGAGTCCCAGCCATTGCTGTCCCTCTGTCACTGTCCAGCAGCACAAGTTTGTGCCACAGTTGGAGGTAAATTCCAGGGAGCCACAAAGAGATGGTGGCCTGGATTCCATTGCCTCTGAAATGGCATTTCCAGCCTCCATCCTGCCTGCTTGGAATTGGAGGACACAGATGAACAGCAGAATCTGTGTGCTAACCCAAAATGCACTGAAAACAGATTTCTATAATTCAGTATTTGTCTTTTCTTAGGAAACAAAATGTTTTCATTGGTAGCTAACTCTGCCTTGAAGAAGGAAGGGAGTTTTTCAGTGTGTATCATCCTTTCTATGGATCAACTTCTTCATTTGGAGGGCTCCTTCTTCCATGCTGTCATGAATGCAAACTGGTTTTTGCTGGAATTTTACAAACTGGTTCTAATTGAGTTGTTTATGAAGCTAAATCAGGGGAAATGCCATTGGAAAAGGATGCCAGGCTCCAGCCAGTAGGTGTTGGTGCTGCAGATCAGCATCTGTAGTTTCCAAAATGATCAGCAAAACTTTCCATTTTGGCTTTGTTTTTAAATGCCTTCCCAAAACCCACAATTAATTGTTGTGCATGGTGCTGTTTTCCCAGCTCTAACAGATACTGAAATTTCCCAGACTCAGAAAGGAATTAATGTTGCAAACAGCCTGACAGTGGTTGGTGTTTGCTGTAGAATTCATCATCCCTGAAAAGATGCATATTCTACTGCTTTGTTTGGAAATCCATAAATTTCCACAGTGCTTTGTAATGCCCTGAATTTCACTATATATCTGCAGTACAGATGGTGCAAACTACCAACAGAGGCAGAAATTGCACTTTGTTTTATTTGTCATGCCCTCTCTTTGTGCTGCTGCTCTCCCTCAAGATTTTATTCTAAATTCCTCTTCACTCTTGAGCAAAGACTCACATAAATATTCTGGTTTGTCACCATTTGTGGAAACTTCCCCTGCCAGGGTGCCCACAGTCAGGCATTGCCATGGACAAGATGAATTCTTGGTGCTTCTTTTTAGTTAAAGGTTTTCAGGGGCAATGTCCTAATCTGCAGTGCTGTTACCAGATTTATTAATTACTTATTACCAAAATATTTGCACTGTTGGGGACATTTTTAATTATCTGGTAATATTTTATATTTTATTCTCTGAATTCCTACAGTTATCTCCCTATGAGAAAACCTGATTTTTACAGTGATCCTCTGTCATGTACATGTCAAAGTTTTCTCTTTCCCAAGGTTTATTTTAAGGTTGATTTCACAGAATCTGTTAGGTTGGAGAAGATCTCTGTGCTCAGCAAGTCCGAGATCCATGAAATCTTTGCCATCACAGTGGATTCTGATGTTTTTTCTGTGCAGGTTTGGTTTCTTGGTTTCCCTGTTGAGCAGCCTCCCTGGGAGGGGCTGCATGAGGCACTCAGGGAGAACAAAGCTCTTGGCTCTTTTCAATTCCAATTGTTTTTCCTTTAGCTGCTTTCATACCTGTGCCTATCACACAGATCTCTGCCTATTCAAGTAAAAGTGAGGATTCTTTATGATCTGTTCCATTCTTTCTATTTCAGAACTTACAAGCGTTGTGACTTGGGAACATCTGAACTTTTTTATTTTTTGGTGAGGAGCAGCAGTGAGAGAGGGAAGAGCTTTTCTGGCTTTCTCTTTTCAGAACACAGCTAAAGCGCTCGGCTTCTGGGCTTGGCAGCTTTACAGCAACTTGATAAAATAAAAATAATCGTGCCATCACTATTTTATCTCCCTCCTTTCAGATGTGCTTCCTTCAGAATTGCTTCTCCCTTTCATATTTGTGGCACTGTGCTCAGCAGCGTGGCAGGCTGTTCACAAGCTCTGCCAAGCTGAGGATTTGAGAGAAAGTAAACAACTCAGTTGGAAACAAGGATAGCAAGAGTTGTGGGGACTCTAAGAAGCAGAGAGATGCTGCTGTATTATACAAGAGTTCACTTAATGGAAAAATGCTGTTTTCCCCTTGCAAGGAATGAATCTCTCTTACTGGCCATTGTGAAATAAGCCAGCCGTGCCCAGGGCTCTGTGCAAGCAGCTTCAATATCAAGTGTTTTTGTAGAACTCATCCTGATTGAGGAGGGGGAAACAAAAAGGATTTTTGGCCTTCAGTTGGAAGATAAAACAATGTTTATAAAGAATAAAGGCACGTGAAAGAACCACCTAGAGAGAGCTGATGGAAGGGGCTGGGAAATTCCCAAGGGAGCTGCAGGATGGGCAGTAATTGAAGGAGTCTTTTCCTTTATGTAAGAAAGTTTTTCTTCTTATTCCACAAATATTAGTTTACTTGCAAGTGGTATTTATTCTGTCGGCTACAAATCCATTAGTGCTGCTTTATTTTGGCAGATTTTAGTTTTTTGCAAACAGGAGTGATTTAACTCAGCAGCTTCTCAAGTCATTTGTGTACCACTCCTACCCTCACCAAACAGCAGCGAGATGAAAGACAGTTCTTAATTAT
>WBNQ01030004.1:4910-23333 GCA_013401375.1 Spizella passerina | reverse complement strand
AGATTTCTATAATTCAGTATTTGTCTTTTCTTAGGAAACAAAATGTTTTCATTGGTAGCTAACTCTGCCTTGAAGAAGGAAGGGAGTTTTTCAGTGTGTATCATCCTTTCTATGGATCAACTTCTTCATTTGGAGGGCTCCTTCTTCCATGCTGTCATGAATGCAAACTGGTTTTTGCTGGAATTTTACAAACTGGTTCTAATTGAGTTGTTTATGAAGCTAAATCAGGGGAAATGCCATTGGAAAAGGATGCCAGGCTCCAGCCAGTAGGTGTTGGTGCTGCAGATCAGCATCTGTAGTTTGGAAAATGATCAGCAAAACTTTCCATTTTGGCTTTGTTTTTAAATGCCTTCCCAAAACCCACAACTAATTGTTGTGCACTGTGCTGTTTTCCCAGCTCTAACAGATACTGAAATTTCCCAGACTCAGAAAGGAATTAATGTTGCAAACAGCCTGACAGTGGTTGGTGTTTGCTGTAGAATTCATCATCCCTGAAAAGATGCATATTCTACTGCTTTGTTTGGAAATTCATAAATTTCCACAGTGCTTTGTAATGCCCTGAATTTCACTATATATCTGCAGTACAGATGGTGCAAACTACCAACAGAGGCAGAAATTGCACTTTGTTTTATTTGTCATGCCCTCTCTTTGTGCTGCTGCTCTCCCTCAAGATTTTATTCTAAATTCCTCTTCACTCTTCAGCAAAGACTCACATGAATATTCTGGTTTGTCACCATTTGTGGAAACTTCCCCTGCCAGGGTGCCCACAGTCAGGCATTGCCATGGACAAGATGAATTCTTGGTGCTTCTTTTTAGTTAAAGGTTTTCAGGGGCAATGTCCTAATCTGCAGTGCTGTTACCAGATTTATTAATTACTTATTACCAAAATATTTGCACTGTTGGGGACATTTTTAATTATCTGGTAATATTTTATATTTTATTCTCTGAATTCCTACAGTTATCTCCCTATGAGAAAACCTGATTTTTACAGTGATTCTCTGTCATGTACATTTCAAAGTTTTCTCTTTCCCAAGGTTTATTTTAAGGTTGATTTCACAGAATCTGTTAGGTTGGAGAAGATCTCTGTGCTCAGCAAGTCCGAGATCCATGAAATCTTTGCCATCACAGTGGATTCTGATGTTTTTTCTGTGCAGGTTTGGTTTCTTGGTTTCCCTGTTGAGCAGCCTCCCTGGGAGGGGCTGCATGAGGCACTCAGGGAGAACAAAGCTCTTGGCTCTTTTCAATTCCAATTGTTTTTCCTTTAGCTGCTTTCATACCTGTGCCTATCACACAGATCTCTGCCTATTCAAGTAAAAGTGAGGATTCTTTATGATCTGTTCCATTCTTTCTATTTCAGAACTTACAAGCGTTGTGACTTGGGAACATCTGAACTTTTTTATTTTTTGGTGAGGAGCAGCAGTGAGAGAGGGAAGAGCTTTTCTGGCTTTCTCTTTTCAGAACACAGCTAAAGCGCTCGGCTTCTGGGCTTGGCAGCTTTACAGCAACTTGATAAAATAAAAATAATCGTGCCATCACTATTTTATCTCCCTCCTTTCAGATGTGCTTCCTTCAGAATTGCTTCTCCCTTTCATATTTGTGGCACTGTGCTCAGCAGCGTGGCAGGCTGTTCACAAGCTCTGCCAAGCTGAGGATTTGAGAGAAAGTAAACAACTCAGTTGGAAACAAGGATAGCAAGAGTTGTGGGGACTCTAAGAAGCAGAGAGATGCTGCTGTATTATACAAGAGTTCACTTAATGGAAAAATGCTGTTTTCCCCTTGCAAGGAATGAATCTCTCTTACTGGCCATTGTGAAATAAGCCAGCCGTGCCCAGGGCTCTGTGCAAGCAGCTTCAATATCAAGTGTTTTTGTAGAACTCATCCTGATTGAGGAGGGGGAAACAAAAAGGATTTTTGGCCTTCAGTTGGAAGATAAAACAATGTTTATAAAGAATAAAGGCACGTGAAAGAACCACCTAGAGAGAGCTGATGGAAGGGGCTGGGAAATTCCCAAGGGAGCTGCAGGATGGGCAGTAATTGAAGGAGTCTTTTCCTTTATGTAAGAAAGTTTTTCTTCTTATTCCACAAATATTAGTTTACTTGCAAGTGGTATTTATTCTGTCGGCTACAAATCCATTAGTGCTGCTTTATTTTGGCAGATTTTAGTTTTTTGCAAACAGGAGTGATTTAACTCAGCAGCTTCTCAAGTCATNAGATTTCTATAATTCAGTATTTGTCTTTTCTTAGGAAACAAAATGTTTTCATTGGTAGCTAACTCTGCCTTGAAGAAGGAAGGGAGTTTTTCAGTGTGTATCATCCTTTCTATGGATCAACTTCTTCATTTGGAGGGCTCCTTCTTCCATGCTGTCATGAATGCAAACTGGTTTTTGCTGGAATTTTACAAACTGGTTCTAATTGAGTTGTTTATGAAGCTAAATCAGGGGAAATGCCATTGGAAAAGGATGCCAGGCTCCAGCCAGTAGGTGTTGGTGCTGCAGATCAGCATCTGTAGTTTGGAAAATGATCAGCAAAACTTTCCATTTTGGCTTTGTTTTTAAATGCCTTCCCAAAACCCACAACTAATTGTTGTGCACTGTGCTGTTTTCCCAGCTCTAACAGATACTGAAATTTCCCAGACTCAGAAAGGAATTAATGTTGCAAACAGCCTGACAGTGGTTGGTGTTTGCTGTAGAATTCATCATCCCTGAAAAGATGCATATTCTACTGCTTTGTTTGGAAATCCATAAATTTCCACAGTGCTTTGTAATGCCCTGAATTTCACTATATATCTGCAGTACAGATGGTGCAAACTACCAACAGAGGCAGAAATTGCACTTTGTTTTATTTGTCATGCCCTCTCTTTGTGCTGCTGCTCTCCCTCAAGATTTTATTCTAAATTCCTCTTCACTCTTGAGCAAAGACTCACATAAATATTCTGGTTTGTCACCATTTGTGGAAACTTCCCCTGCCAGGGTGCCCACAGTCAGGCATTGCCATGGACAAGATGAATTCTTGGTGCTTCTTTTTAGTTAAAGGTTTTCAGGGGCAATGTCCTAATCTGCAGTGCTGTTACCAGATTTATTAATTACTTATTACCAAAATATTTGCACTGTTGGGGACATTTTTAATTATCTGGTAATATTTTATATTTTATTCTCTGAATTCCTACAGTTATCTCCCTATGAGAAAACCTGATTTTTACAGTGATTCTCTGTCATGTACATTTCAAAGTTTTCTCTTTCCCAAGGTTTATTTTAAGGTTGATTTCACAGAATCTGTTAGGTTGGAGAAGATCTCTGTGCTCAGCAAGTCCGAGATCCATGAAATCTTTGCCATCACAGTGGATTCTGATGTTTTTTCTGTGCAGGTTTGGTTTCTTGGTTTCCCTGTTGAGCAGCCTCCCTGGGAGGGGCTGCATGAGGCACTCAGGGAGAACAAAGCTCTTGGCTCTTTTCAATTCCAATTGTTTTTCCTTTAGCTGCTTTCATACCTGTGCCTATCACACAGATCTCTGCCTATTCAAGTAAAAGTGAGGATTCTTTATGATCTGTTCCATTCTTTCTATTTCAGAACTTACAAGCGTTGTGACTTGGGAACATCTGAACTTTTTTATTTTTTGGTGAGGAGCAGCAGTGAGAGAGGGAAGAGCTTTTCTGGCTTTCTCTTTTCAGAACACAGCTAAAGCGCTCGGCTTCTGGGCTTGGCAGCTTTACAGCAACTTGATAAAATAAAAATAATCGTGCCATCACTATTTTATCTCCCTCCTTTCAGATGTGCTTCCTTCAGAATTGCTTCTCCCTTTCATATTTGTGGCACTGTGCTCAGCAGCGTGGCAGGCTGTTCACAAGCTCTGCCAAGCTGAGGATTTGAGAGAAAGTAAACAACTCAGTTGGAAACAAGGATAGCAAGAGTTGTGGGGACTCTAAGAAGCAGAGATATGCTGCTGTATTATACAAGAGTTCACTTAATGGAAAAATGCTGTTTTCCCCTTGCAAGGAATGAATCTCTCTTACTGGCCATTGTGAAATAAGCCAGCCGTGCCCAGGGCTCTGTGCAAGCAGCTTCAATATCAAGTGTTTTTGTAGAACTCATCCTGATTGAGGAGGGGGAAACAAAAAGGATTTTTGGCCTTCAGTTGGAAGATAAAACAATGTTTATAAAGAATAAAGGCACGTGAAAGAACCACCTAGAGAGAGCTGATGGAAGGGGCTGGGAAATTCCCAAGGGAGCTGCAGGATGGGCAGTAATTGAAGGAGTCTTTTCCTTTATGTAAGAAAGTTTTTCTTCTTATTCCACAAATATTAGTTTACTTGCAAGTGGTATTTATTCTGTCGGCTACAAATCCATTAGTGCTGCTTTATTTTGGCAGATTTTAGTTTTTGCAAACAGGAGTGATTTAACTCAGCTGCTTCTCAAGTCATTTGTGTACCACTCCTACCCTCACCAAACAGCAGCGAGATGAAAGACAGTTCTTAATTATCTTCCCAGAGAGGAGGTGGGGCTTAGCCATTAAGAAACATCTTAAAAGCATTGTCTAGTGTTGTTTTCCTGAGGAATAAAGATATTGCTTTTACAGCAACTTGATAAAATAAAAATAATTGTGATGCTGTTGGAGGATTTCCCTCCTCCTGCCTCTTCTGAGCTGTTCCTATGCAGGTTCTAACTCTCTGTCTCCACAATCTGAGAGAGATGAAGCTCAGATTAGACCCCAGAATTATTACTTTCTATTTTTAAGTTCATCCTCAGGTTTCTGAGGCCCTGAGACCTCTATATTAGTTTAAGGGACTGCAGGTAACTCATGCTGTATGTTTTACTGAATTAATTCAGCCTTCTTGAAGGCATACCTCTGGTCTTCAGGGATAGATTTTCACTGAAAAACCTTAGCAGACATTTCTACCATTTTTTCCAGTGATATCTCCTTGCTTTAGAAACCTCAGGATGTGTCTGACACTGTACATTTCACATAGTGCACACCACTGCACTCAGATATCAGAATTATTGGACAGCATGGCTTAAATAGGTAGCTGTTAAACTTACCAACTTCTTGGGCAGGAAAATTCCTGTCCCACTCTTGTATTGTCTTGAGAAATGACATTTTTAAATGGAGTGCACCAAGTATATCTTAAATATGTTTTAATAACTACCAAAACACTTACACAGGTCTTTACTCATTGAGCTTCCTTTTCCAAATGAACCAAACTCCCTTGGAAGGGAAGGTGGGAAGGAGGGAGTGCAGAATGAAGAGCACAGAGCAGCTTTTCTTGTGATGCTGTAGCAGAAACCTCTGTTGGTACATGGGAACATAGAGAACAAAGAATGCAGCAGAAGACCAAACGAAAAGGGCTGCAGAAAATAAATGCTTCTGAATTAGTCTGTTTAGCCATGATAGATGCCTTGTCAACCTGCTGCACCTAAAAGCTAAATACATGGGTTGGAGAGGGGAGAAAAAAAGCCAATTGGAGAAAATCAATCATTGGGGTGTAGGCTATTAAATGCTGACAAGTTGTAAAGGCTGGTTATACTGCTCTAAAACTTTGGGGGATAGCAAAAACACCTTTGAGTAAACTTAGACTCTTTAAATCAAAAATGAAAGTTCCTTGTTTTTCTTTGTGGCATGATATGTCAGGGGCCAGTATTCTCAGAGACTGTTACAGTGTGAAATTACTGGTTTACTCAGTTCTTTATATTTCTGACCTTGAGATCTGGATCATTATAGTCGATGCCCCTGACAGAACTGCAGAGTTCAGAACAGGTTGAGGTTCTGTAACAATAAAAATCTGATTTTTTTTTAAAGTTAAATAACAAGCAATAATGTTAAGGCAAAGTGGAAGTCAAGTAACTGATTAATTTCATTCTGTAGGGAACAATGCACAGAAAGGCCACACACTTCTCCATACTTTTTTTTCTTCTTCAGCCAAAGAATTTGCCACACAATTGCATGAAAATGCAAACTGAAGTCCTGAGGAGACAATGCTTCAGACTCCTTGGAATTGCTTTCTTGAAATAACAAAACTTCCATTGATTTCTACTTCCCCAATATCTTTTAGACTGTAGGGTTTAAATTGTTTAAATATCTATAGAGAAGAGGCAGAACACACAGGTTGTGTTAACAGCATGGAGACCCAGGGCTCCAATGGCCTTGTCCCCTTGTTATTGATCTGCCTGGGTTATTTGGGGCTTCTGCCTCTCCCCAAGGGCTGAGGATCAGCATGGACTGGGGGACTGAAAAGGAGCTGGTGACCAAATTTAACTGTGACAGCCCCGTGTCCTCTTGCCAATGCCTAGGAAATGCACTTCTTACATTAGAATAAATTTTAGAATAAAGCCAGGGTGCTGGGTGATGAGCAGCAATCATCACTCAAAGGCTTCACCCACTGGATCTGCCAGGGAGAAACAGGAAAACAAAGAGCAAAACCCTGGTGTGTCTAACCCTGATGTCACCATAGGACACCAAATAACATGACACACACACTGCTGTTATCAAGGTAAAAAAGAGAAGTTCATTTCTGACTCCAACATTTATGGGTTTCCAAAAGTGCCAGTGGATTGGAGGGTGTTTTGCTCTCCAATGACACTGGGCAAACCAACAGCCCATCAGATTTCTCCTCTATAAAAGAATGCAAAACAATCAGTTATTTACAGAAAGTGTGCAAGAAAGTTCATTACAAGAATATAACCATCAAAAAGCTTAGAAAATCTTAAAAAACCAGGGTGACAATGGACCGCTGGTGAATTTTTCAGAAAGAATGGTTTCATTTCCCTTGCAATTTGTGTCCTGTGCTGTTTTTGCTCTGAGCTGCAGTGCTGGGGTGTTGTGGCCCATCTGAGCCTTTGGTACTTGCTCTGGGACAGGAATGTGCTGAGCAAAACAGCTCTGGTTCCTGTCTAAGACTCTTCTGGTCCTTGGCTCAGCTTTTACAGGACAAGGGCAGGTGGGTGTAGAAAGGACTTGCTCAAATCATTACTCCAGTATTTTTCTGGCAGTCCCTCTGGCAGGATGTTTACCCCAGAGGTAGCCACAGTTTCCTGACATAAAGGAGAAATTGCCTCTGAATAAAAACCCACTGGAAATGATCAATCTTCCATAGCAGCAGAGAGTAAAAAGTTATATTTGTGTTATATGGCCTATTAGTGACTCCTGGGCATGGCTGCAGAGCAGCCAAGGCTCCTCTGTGCACTGGAAGGAGCTAAATATAAAACTGCTAATTAAGCCCAGACAAAATTGATTTTATGGCGTTTCCTACAGGTAACATGCCATGGCCATGGCAGATTTTATGGAGAGATTAAGGGCAGATGAAGAAATGGCACTGCTGTTGTGCATCTGGTTTTCCTTGGAAACAAATAAAGCAAGATATTCAGTGGTGACCTTACCTGCATGAGGCAGAAGGGATTTTTTTAATGGTAGTTGTGGTTTGTAAGGGTTTTCCAATTTAATTGTAGTTGCTGGTGAAGTTAGCAAGGAGGTGCAGAAATTCACCTTTTTTTTTTACCTGTCAGAGCCCATTCATTTCAGATCTTGTTAGTAAAGTTGAAGCTCAAAAGGCAAATTCAAGAGAGCAGCCCATGGCAGCAGGGCTGTGCTGGGTATCCAGATATCCCTCCCTGAAATGTTGGTGTGTGGCACCCACAAGGATTTACAGTCCCTGTGTGTTGAATGGAACTTTAAAATTACTCTAAACCAAAGAATTTCTGAGTTTGTAATTGGATTTTGTGTTTGTTTGTTTTTCTTCTGTTAGTTGCCTGCTTGATGAAATTTTGTTTTCTTATACTAGTTGTTGTTCAAGAAACCCAGATTAGATTTTCTTCTTATAACGACTTCGGAGATGCAAAAGAGTAAGGACACTCAAAACATTTCAGGCAGGCAAAGACAACTGGAACTCTAGAAATTCCTTAAATTTGCCCACAATTTTTAGTCTACGTTCTTTAAATTCAGGGAACTGGAAAAGTTTAAGGACTTGTTCCACTTGTAAAATCTTTACTTTAAAATAGATCCTTGATGTCATGCATGAGATAAATCATAGCAGGGGTTGTTTTGACACTCTGGAGTGTTGTTATATTATGCACTGGTTTCCCAAGAGATCTTAAAATTTAACAAGCAGAGGCCAGTGTGAGTAATGAAATGAGGCAGCAGTGCAGCCATTTCAATTACACTTTTATTGCACAGCCATTCTTCCTACAGTGCTCCAGACTTTGTGCAGTGCTTACCAGAGGATGAAGTGCTTGCTGGGCAGGAAGGGGAGCTCTGCTTTTCTGACCAAGTGGGCACTGTGATTTCCACTGCCTGTGGCAGCAGGGCTGGGGCTGCAGCACTTTGGAGGGAAGGGATGCTCTGCTTAATTTGTATGGCTGAGATTGCAATTGTCATCAAAATTATAATATTTGGTAATTGTTAATATTGTTAGAGAGGTTTAGGTTGCTCTGGTTTGTTTTGAAGGTGATGTTTCAAGTCTGTGCTTAACAGTGATTACTTTTTCTCTCCTTCCCCAGTAGGCTGCTACAACAGCTTAATGTTAAATCATGTAATTTCTCTTTTCTCACTGCTTATCTCACAGTTATCTGCATGTACCATGAACTGTTCCTGGCTGTTTATTTCTAATATAGGCTAACATCTAGAAAGCCTATTAGATTTTTTGAGGAGTTCTAATGTAACTTGTACTTTAGATTGTGAACATAAATTCTCTTTCCATGCCCAGAGACAGCAACAAGCACGTTATATGAAACACAGAGTAGAAATAGAAATACATGGTAGAAATAGAAATACACAGTAGGAATACATGGTTAAACATCTGAAAGTTTAAAGCATCTGTCTCATTTATTCCATTTTAGGGAGCAATTTGAAGGCATCATAAGGGATTCTATTAAAGTGACTTTCCATTGAGGGCTGCAGTAACAGCACCAGGCACAGGAGCTGCTCTGGGGTTGCACAGCACATTGCAAAGCTTTTGTTTTGGAGTGGATTCATCTTGTGGCCCCTGCCTGCTTTAGGGTGGGCACCTGAGGGTGGCATTTCCTGACCCCTCAGCCATGGCCAGGTGGCACCAGGGGCTCTCTGGGCACATTTTGGACAGGGCAGGGTCACCCCTGCTCCCTCCATGGAGCTGCTGCAGCATCCCGGTCACCTGGGGCTGATTTGGGGTTAAATTAATTCCCATCAGGATGTGACCATGATCACAGGGGTTTTCAGGTGAGAATGTTGACTCCATGTTCAGAAGGCTGATTCATTATTTTATGATATACATTACATTAAAACTATACTAAAAAGAATAGAAGAAAATGTTTCATCTCAGAAGGCTGGCTAAGCTAAGAATAGAAAGGAATGAATAATAAAGGTTTTGTCTAGGACAGAGTCCAGGCTAACTGGGCTGGGATTGGCCATTAATTAGAAACAACCCCATGAGACCAATCCCAGATGCACCTGTTGCATCCCACAGCAGCAGATAATCAATGTTTGCATTTTGTTCCTGAGGCCTCTCGGATTCTCAGGAGGAAAAATCCTAAGAAAGGATTTTTAATGAAAAGATGTCTGCGACAGTCAGAACACACCAACCCTCACTCCAATGCAGTGCTATTAGAAATCTCCCTCAATGTCTCAGATAATTGTTCATTTAGACCACTTGTGTCTTTCTGAGATTAGCAAGAAGGGAATGCATTTTTCCTCCTTTTACCAGCAGCCCTGTTAAACCCTTTCCTGAATGGAAAACGATTACAGGTCTCAACTGACAAGCTACAATTTTTTCAATTCCTGAAATGTCATTTATAATAACAGCAATGACTAGCACAGCACACCTACAATATCTGTGTTGTGAGGGAACTCTGATTAGGATTTCAGCTGTACCAAGGAGGGAGCTTTCTGTGCAGAAGGAGGCAGTTAGGCTGCTATTCATGTCCACAGCTACTCTGGCTAGCAACGGGTATTCACATTTCTTCTAAAAAAATATAAAAATTTGACAGTATAAATGCAAACTGATGGAATATTAATAAATTCTTCTGATTAGAAATGGATGTGCAACATTTGCCCATTACACAAAGCATTGCCAGCCTGTGGTGCAGTGAGAGCATATGAGGGGAAAAATTCAATTTTAGAAAATGCAAAGGAAAAAAATTTTTTTTATTCCTCTATTTGCTATTTCTGCTTTGAGGAGAAAAAAAAAAGTGCAAAAGGCTGACAGATCTAGTGTTTGTGAGCAGTGCTGTATTTCTTTTCTCTTTTAGGCAGGCTTTTTGTTTTCTGCTTTTTAACTAGCACATGTTAAAAACCTCCTAAATGTGCGTGGAGCTCACGGTGAAGGTGGAATAGTTCTGGTGCAGGGGTAGCACTCTAAAATTCAGGGATTTGAGGAGCTGCATGCCCTCAGGTGCCAGGCTCTGAAGCCCCTACAAAGCTCTCACCATGGCTGTGCCATGAATTTGCTTTTGTGGCACCTTCCCAAACCCAGGCACTGCAGGAAGATCCTGCAGGGCTCAGGAGGGGCAGCTCCTGTTCTGCTCATTGCTGCATTTACACAGACCTCAGCAAGTGTTGGGCACTCTGATTTCCCCTTGTGATACCTGGGATCTGCAATTAGCCTTTTTTTTAATCCACTCCTTTTTTACTTTGCTTCTGAGCTTAGAAAGGAGCATTTTGTGGGACAAAAATGAAGTGAATATCTTGATGCAAAGAATTTCAATCAAAATTACTGCTCAGCCATTTAGCCGGGCAGCCTGTTCAATTTTGGATGGATGACACACTTCTCTGCTTCCTTTCACTTTTTTTTTAATCATTCTCATAAAATACACCACTGCAGCATAAAGAATGTTCCATCTGACAATATGCATACGTATTTTCCAGGAATAAATTAGGACATTTCCCAATGCTCCAGCACATCACTGTTTAATATAGGCCAATAGATCAAAGGCAACCACTGTAGTTTCCCTCCTGGGGCTGTTAGAGCCACTGGAAATGTGACCCTTTCTAATATGTGCTGTATTATTTAGAAAGCTGGAGTTAATCTATTCAAGAAGTTGTTGGATTTGGGCTTCTTTCTAAGTTCATCTTTGTGTGGCATGGAAAAGATGTCTCTGGTTATCAAGTGAAATTTTTATTGCCACCTGCACCTCCCAGAATTTGGATTATGAGAGAGCAATAACAGCCCAGCAGTAACTTCACAATTCTTGTGTTGAGCCTTCCAATGGGTCAGGAAATTCTCACTTTGCTAAGAAATCAGAGAGGAGGGTACAAAGGATCAGATTTTTTTTACATTTGGGATTAATCTCTGCAAAGCCACTCTCTTGTTCTGATGAGTAAACTCCATTTTAGTGATTATATCTGTGGGCTTTCCCTCACAATACAACATGAGTAAAACTCTGTGTGTGTAAGGGAAACAAGGAATGGTGTGTATCATTGGAAAAGTTTGATGGGATTGTTTGCACCTCTCTGAGAGACTTCTGTGTAAGATATTCATAAAAACATTAAACACCAACAGCAAGTATGAAAATTTGGGATCTTCCCTAGAAAGTAACTGATTAAGATGTTGCTTTAACTAAATATTAGTGCAGTAAAAGTCATCTCACCACTGAATTATCAGAATCTTATTATGGCTTTGCAATCTTCCCTAGCATTTGGATAATGCTGTACTAGTTTATTGTGGAATTACTGTCACAAGAATTGGGGGGAAAGAAGAACAGATTATTTAATTCTGTTATAGACATCAAAATGAAAAAAATCCAAACCAAACCAGCAAATGTTCTTTTGTTTTTAGCAGTACTCCAGGTAAAGAAAGTTATAAAGCTTCCTAGTATCCAGTAAAGAGTTCTTAGATTAAGAAAGGGTGGTAAAGCTTTTTCCTTTTTTTTTTTTTTAATTTGCAGTAAGAGAAATCTGTAACAGCCTTGGTTCTCTGCTGAATCTTTAACCCAAGTTACAGCTATGTCTGTTATCTCTGGTTCCTAATGGGAAGCTGTTAATGGCCAATTTCATGATGAGAATAGCAATATTTATAAATATAACAACATTTACTGGTTTGCAGGCAATGCTGCCCATTTCTGTAAATTCCTGCCATGTCACAAGATTGATGCTCAGCCTTGGGCTCAGGCATTAACTGACCCAACCTTCTGATTGAACAGAGCAATAGAACTGCTCAGCTCTCCATTCCCTCTCTGTCATGCACTGGAGATATTTATTATCCTCCCTTACACAATTTAGTGCACTTTGGCATATGCTCAGATAAATTACATCAGAGATTAGTGAGGTCTTTCATTTTCCCCCAGAGACTGGGATTCAGCATTGTGCAACTCGCTGTCCCCACCCTCCTCCTGCTTAAAACTCACAGGATGTCAGATGAGGAATGTTTGCTTAAATCAGCACTAAAAAAAGCACCTGCAATCAGAGTTTCAGACATATTCAAGAGTGGCTGATCACAGAAATCACTTCTTTCTGCCAGTAAACACGGTGGAGTGGCTGCATGCTTTGGTTGTTAATGCATTCAGGGCTGCGTGGCAGATTTGCTGTTTCTGCCTTTCCTAGGCTTGGTCTCACAAGTGTTTTGTGATTTAATGAAACCTCAAGGAGCTGAAGTAAAGCACCGAGTTCAGTGTAAACAAATCATTTATTACATAAACAAATGAGATCTAAATTACAGTGATTTTTCAGCTGATACAGATCAGTACAAGGTAAATAGTCATTTACCTTACACCGTGTGGCTGCGAGAACACAAATGCATGGAGGTGTTGAAGAGCAGAGGCTGCAGGTGGGGGATGAAGGAGAATTGTCCTTTCCTCTGCCCAATTTCTGCCCCAGGATAAAGCTTGGCCCCCAGGAAATCCTTCTCCTCTTGCAGTCTCTCATGGGGGTGATGGCTGCAGAGCCCTTAAATTTTTCAAGAGCTGTTCAAGCCAAATGAGACAAAAGAAGCTCAGCCTTTTCCTTCACTTGCATTTAATTTCCTTCTCTTGCATAGTTTTTTTGATCTGTGAAAAAATAATTATTCTTTCATAGAATCTTCATAGAATGAGAAGAAAAAAAAAAAAAAAAACTTGTTTCTGACCTTTCCTGACATTAATTANGAAGAGCAGAGGCTGCAGGTGGGGGATGAAGGAGAATTGTCCTTTCCTCTGCCCAATTTCTGCCCCAGGATAAAGCTTGGCCCCCAGGAAATCCTTCTCCTCTTGCAGTCTCTCATGGGGGTGATGGCTGCAGAGCCCTTAAATTTTTCAAGAGCTGTTCAAGCCAAATGAGACAAAAGAAGCGCAGCCTTTTCCTTCACTTGCATTTAATTTCCTTCCCTTGCATAGTTTTTTTGATCTGTGAAAAAATAATTATTCTTTCATAGAATCTTCATAGAATGAGAAGAAAAAAAAAAAAACTTGGTTCTGACCTTTCCTGACATTAATGCTACAGGGGTAAAGCAGCTCTAACTCAACTTTTAGGTTATTTTTTTTTTATTTTTCAATTGGATATTTTATAGACAAAAGAATTACTCACTTAACTCCTGTGGAATTACTCACTTAATTCCTGAAGCTGGAGCTCTGTTGGCCACTTTGGGTTGTCTTTGGGAAATAATCAGGCCTGGAAAATAGGTACAGATGTCAGACAGGCCCAATGGTCTGAGACTGTCCATGCCCACACAATGCAGTTATAGGATCTCTGTATCACATGATTTTAAAATAAATATCCTTATAACTCAGAAGGGAATCCTGTTATTGGGGCTGATTGTTCCATTTACTGACAGGGATGCTAAAAACTGTTTCTCCCACCTTGGTGGACAACAGATTTGTGTGTGCAGTGCTGGATCAGGGGTGGCTGCTGTTATCAGGCAGGAAATGATTCCTGTTAGGCAGCTGAACCTTCACTGGAGCTGTCAGCACTGTTAACTTGTTGGTAATGACACTCATTTGCTCCAGATTGGTGGAGAAAATATTTTCCTGACCCAAATAGAGCTCTCCCATGTGTCTGTAGCACAATGCTTGTGAAATATTTTCTTTGTCTTGTGTTCTGCCTCTAATGATTAATAGTAAACCTAGCGGTGAATGTGAGCGAAAGCGTGGCAATTATAATTTCATTAATCACCTAATAATTGGGGTCCAGGGCTCAACTGTGGCTTTAGCTTCTCCATCCTAAGGAATGAAAGAGAAATTTCTATTAATTACCACGTCCCAGCTGCTGACAAGGCCTGTTCTAACAATAGATCCAATCATTTCAAGATGCATCACAATTAGCGTGAGGAGGATAAAGGAGTTTGTCTGAGTTTGTGCCAGGGGCTGCAGGAAGGAGCTTCTCTGTTCCACCAAACCTTTACCTCCAAATGCAGAAAGGAGCTTCTCTATTCCACCAACCCTTTCTTTACCTCCAAATGCAGAAAGGAGCCTCTCTATTCCACCAACTTTTTACCTCCAAATGCAGGAAGGAGCCTCTCTATTCCCCTAACTCTTTCTTTATCTCCAAATGCAGAAAGGAGCCTCTGTATTCCACCAACCTTTTACCTCTCAAAGCCATGCCTTAAAGTCAGGCTTCCCTGGGCATTTAGATGGTTTCAGACTTTTAATAAACTTCACCTGACTTGTGGAGTCTGCTCCACTCTGGAAGGTTGGGTTTTACTCAGGTGTCCCTGGTGAAATGGGGCTGCACATCTGGAATGAGGGGCACAGTGTGTTCATGGACTTGTGCAAGGGAAAACATCTGGCTGCAGTTCCCCCAGTGTGCCTCAGCTCGTGGAGAGGCCTTGAGCAGATGTGTGGCTAAGTGGTGAATGAGGGGAGAGTGCTGTGCCTGATTTTGTGTGACCAAAAAACAGCTTTGTGCCACCATGCCCAGCCCCGTGTCCAGCCAGGCTGGGAGCAGCAAATGCATCTCCAGCTGCTGGGAGCGGGTTTGTATCGACCTTGCAGAGGAATTCTTCCTGCTCACTGCCTCCCTTATCTGCCCTAAGTACAGGAATAAATGAAGCCACCAATGTGTGAGCAGCATTCTGCAAATAAAGACTCCAAGCATAGAGAAATAATGAATTTTCTAAGTTCTATCTGTGGAGATAAGGCAGAGGTATCCATGTCTGAGATACTGAAATGATGTAACTAAGGCAACTGGAATAATAATTTGACATCAGAAGGAAGCTGGTATAAATGAGATTTCAGGCAGCTGTATACATGTTCCAGAGGTTTATTTAAACTCTTTTCAGGAACAGTGAAACTTGTCAGAAACATAAAAAAAACTGTTGGTGTGGTAAATCTCTACAAAAATCTTTGGTTCTGAATGGAAGATTATAAGGGATCTGCTAAAAACAAAGACAGCATTTTAAGGGTTTTCATATTAAACCTTCTAAGCCACAAATTGTGTATGATTTTAGAAGGGGTTCCATGTTGGAATATTCACATTCTTGGCCCTTGGAGGAGCCTTTCCCATGAGTAGAAAACTCAGCTAAGCCTTGTTCTGAAAGAAGGCTGCTGAGCTGAATGGGCTCAAGTTAGGAGACAAACTTACTTTTAATAAGTTTACTTATAAAAAATAAAAAAAAAATTGAATCTAAAGCTTTTTTACAGATATTGCAATTTTTGGTCTTTGTTAAAGTTGACAGCACTTTGTCATGAAGGAGGAAATAACCCTGGCACTCACTTTTGGAATAGAAAACAATCACCACCTTCCTATTTGCTACTGAATTACCACCTTTTGTCTTTGCTGAGGCAAATGTTCTTTTTCATTTTCTGTGCTGTGGAAACAGTTTTTGTCTGGATGTTTTGATTCAATCCCAATTTGTTAGAAATGAGCAGAAATATACTGTTATCTCTTCATAAGGGCTTGCATTAAGTGTGTGCTTTTTAATACTCAGTAGTGGGATTTTTTCAATGCTTTTATACTCCCTTTTAATTTATGTATGTAAAGAATATGTAATCTTGTAGGAAACTTACACAAATCTTAAAAGAGTCATCTTGCTTTGTTTATCATGTTGAAGATCAGAGCATGGAAAGAAATTTTAAAAAGCCACACACCTGTTTATTTGCTCTTTTTGTACCTATTTCCTTTCTTCTCCTAACATAATTTTCTTCCTACTTTCTTTCCCAGTCACACAGATATTTATATATTCTCTCTAAAGAATAAAGCACTGTGATATTACACCCTCAAATAAGGACCCTGCAGCTCCACATATTTCAGAATTACTCCAGAATTAATTTCCTTGATGAGGGGTGCTGTGTATTGCAGTGAATGCAATACAATTTGTGTTTTTATTTTTATTGGTGTGCATTTGAGACTGGCATTCTCAGGGCAGCCAATTTCCAGCACTCTTTGGGTCATGAAAAAGATTTTTTGTGCTTTCTTCCATGAGTACCATAAATAATGAAATTTTTGTGTTTGTCCCTTCCTTGTAGGGACTGAGAGCAGCAGTGATGTGGCAGGAATTGCCATTTGGGATCCTGCTGGCAAATAAATAGAGTGTAGCAAAAAGGTGTCATTACAATTCCTTGTTTTGCCCAGGTCGTGAAAGGCTGGGATTCATTAACACCAAATCTGCTGCAGCCTGAAGTTGTGCAAAAATGGAAAGGCAAAATAAAAAAAATTGATTTTAAGAAGAGAAAAAGGGAGGGGGTAAAGGAAATCCCTCTAGCAGCAGTTGAGGATATTCATTTTCACTTGACATTGATAAAAATGAATATGCAGTAAAAATGAATCTGCAATAAAGGGCAGTTATGCAAAACTGACTATAGAGATGAATATTAGGAATTGCCAATATTCATAAACCTTCGCATAGGATCCTTTTATGTCCTTTATGATTTTTCTTTCACTGTGTCTTCCAGTCATAAGCTCCTCAGTTTAGGAAAAAGATGTGTTATACAAATTGTGACAGATCAGAAAATGGATATGTTTTACCTTTTTTTGGTGAGAATATATTGCTTTAAAACATGTGCTCTAAAAAGAATTTTGGGTGTTTTAGCTTGGTTCAGTAAAGGCAATTCTTCAAGTATGGGGGGACAATTAGGATATGAAGATTTTCTTATGGATGATGTGAGGATTTTTCTTCCCATTTACACCAACCCTTCAGGTCCCTAAAACTTTTTCATCAAGGGACAGAAGGACAATAATTCCTGGTTGTGTGGTGGTTTTGTTTAGACAAGCAGGACATTCTTGCATCCCCCCATCCTACACTTGGATTAACTTTGGATTCTGGACCTCTCTCATTGTTTCAGCCTATTTAATTTGCTCTCTCAGTAAATTTTGTTGACACTTTTTACTTGCTGTAATTTAGGATTTCAAGTTCACCTTGAGCTAGGGCTGCATACCAATGGAGGAAATCTTTTAATTTTTTAGTTTTAATTTTTGGTGGAAGGTATATTTGCAAGCAGATTCTGTGTTCTGGTGTAGAATTTCAGCTCTACAGCCTTGTGCATGCCTTGTTTTATTATAAGGATTTTTAGTAAGAAATATTTGCTTTTTTTTTTTTGGATTTTTCTGCTGGTGCTTTGCTTTAAGGTTGCAGTTGTCTCATGTTTGCTAGAGGTTTTTTGCAATATAGGTGCAATCTTTGGAGAATATATAACATTTCCAATAAAAGTAATTCTTATGTCAAGACACGGCCATGTTACAGATTGTAAATTTTGACTTTACTGCCAACCTCTGCCATCTTTTCCTTGCTGCTCTGTGCAATCCTCCACTGAGCAAAATATTGTCATTGTTATTCTTTAAATAGCATGGGGACATAATTTCAGGAGTAGAAGGGTAAAAATGTCTCAGCATCTCTCTCTTATTGTATTTGTGACTTGTTCCACTCTGCAGTGTTTTTTACTCTGTACCTGAGGTGGCATTGCCTGGTAAATGTAGCATCTCATTAGCATCTCATTAGCATTCTTTTTTAATGTGTGCTGCAATTCAAGCATCAGAGGGGAGCTCCCTGGCCCAATTAGTGTCATTGCTTACCTGAAGACTGTTCCAACACAGAGTGGTTTTATTTATTTGGTCATAACTGCTGTGGCAGCTGGGAGCCCCAGACCTGTGCTAGGTGTGAGAATCTCTCCAGTATTGGAGTTTTCTCGAGGTTTTTAGTTGACCTTCACTTTCCCTGTGCCCATTGCAGAGGTTCCCATGAGATGAAGGTGATGGAGCCTGGGCAGCTCCTTTATTGTTGGGATCCTTTGGCCATTCAGGTCCAGCAGGGACATCTTGGGGTCAAGGGAGGATGTTTGGGGTGGCTCTGATCCTGCTAAAGGGGCACATCCCAACACAGACTGGTGAATTCTGTGGTTTAAAATGACTTACCATTGATTTGATAGGTTTTTCTTATTCATTGTTGTTTTTTAATTTTTTTTATTTTTTTAATTATTTTTTTTTACTGTAGAGACTGAGGAATATCAAGCCATTACCTCAGTTTTATAAAATATTATAAAATAAAATGAAACTGCACTTACCCTTTCCCTTCACTGCAAACTCCATCAGGCCAAGTGCAGGGGGCTGGGAGGATGAGGATG